>BJBW01008101.1:0-15452 GCA_004320125.1 Scolopax mira
TTTCCTTCCCCTCTCATCAGTGTGTGTTAAATCTGAGTGCCATGGTATCTCGTAGCTGTTCTTAGGGTTTAGTAGTATGAAAAATATCAGAGGAAGCTCTTCCTTTTTCACTGTGGTGGTGGCTTAATTTAATCCACGCAGTTTATCAGAAAATGAAGAAGGTGAGGCAGACTTTTGGGGGAACCAAGCCTGACTGATGTTTTGGTATGAACTGAGTAACTTGTATTATGAAAACCGTAGAGAGCGGTGGTTTATGACAAGTTTTGTACAAAATTATTTTTCTTTAAGTGATTGGTTTGAAGACTTTCTGATTTGTTGGGTGCATTTTGGGTTTTATTTCTAGGTTCGGATCATTCCATTACAGCTTCAAAGGTTATTTGCTCAGCTTCTGCTCTTGGACCAGCAGGCTGCATCTACGACAGACCTCACGGAGAGCTTTGGGTGGAACAGTCAGGAGGTACAAATCACTGTCAGTGACACTATTATCAGTAAACTTTTTCCTGAATGGAGATGTTTTTCAAGTTTGACATTTAAGAAATATCTTGAAATACTTCAAGCTGCAGAGATAACGTTGAGCTGGGTCAGCTATTGTTGTATGCTATTGTTTCTCCACATAAAGTCCATGCCAGTTGTTTACAGTGAGAAACAGAATAAAATTGTTGTTAGATACAACTTCAGTAGCTTTTCCTTTGTTTTTAGAGGAATGTTTTTCCAATGGGAATTAGGATTCTTGTCCTTCAAATACTTAGATTCTTACCTAAATTGAACTGCGTGACTCAGCGTTTAGTCCAAACCTACCCAAGTGATTTGGGTAAATCACTTGATAAATTATAACCTTACATGGGTTATAGTTTATGTAGCTATTCAGAGAGCATACCTTAATTAAGAATAACAAATTATAAAAATGGTAGTAATTTACTACTCAAGGTAATAAATACATGGGTAGTCATTGAGGCAGCTTTCTTTGTCACAGCTAATATATGTTGTTTTTTTCAGCAATAAGCAAAACAGATGGCACTATTTTGTATTTTTTTTAATCATGCAGGAAATGAGGCAGCATGATGTGCAGGAATTAAATCGGATTCTTTTCAGTGCTTTGGAAACTTCTCTCGTGGGCACTTCAGGTCACGACCTCATTAACCGATTGTACCATGGGATTGTTGTCAACCAGATTGTTTGTAAAGAATGCAAGAATATCAGTGAGAGACAGGTAAAGCCAGATGATTTTGCAGGATAGATTTTGTTCAGTCTGTTGAAGATACTTTCTTTTTTTGTTCTTTTTAGTTTTTTCTTTTAAAACTCCAAAAATAATTACTTTTTACTTGAGTGTCACTGGTGGCCTTGTTGAATCTAGGTAGTGTTTATCAGTTAGCCTGCTGCAGGCTTGAAAATGTGAAAATTATGTAGGACTGTTGTTAAGTCTTGGCTGGCATTTTCCAAACCACCTACATCAGGCTGTGACTCGGGTAAAAAGCAAGTGTTGTTGCATCTTGTGAGTTGGCAAGCAAGATGCAGTTAGCCAGAGAGCTGAACAGTGAGGTAACAGCAGTAAAACATATCTTTACAGTCTTTTATGCTCTTTGTAATTTTGAAAGGTTTATTTTTTGGGGTTGTTTCTGTTTGTTTGGTGTTTTTTTTTAAATTACTTTCTCTTCTGTGGATGTGTGGGGTTTTTTCTCCATCAGCAATGAAGGCAAAAGGAATGCTCAGATCTGCTGTGGTGAATGAGATTAATATTTTTCTACTGTACTGTGAACTTACACTACTTATTACCTTACTTCTTGTCTTCCTTCTGCATAGGAAGACTTCTTAGACCTGACAGTGGCAGTAAAAGGTGTTGCTGGCTTGGAGGAGGCCCTGTGGAACATGTATGTAGAAGAGGAGTACTTTGAAAATGAGAACTTGTATCAATGTGGAACCTGTGATAAACTTGTTGAAGCTTCAAAGGTAATGCATTGGTCATTCTCAGTGTTCAGTTTGCTAACCATTAGGAACTTTGTTTATATTGCTGTGTCTGCCCTCTAACTCCAGAAGTTAAAAATCTATATCTTTAATCAAATAATATATAGCAAGAGGATGCCAATATCTGACCTGTTTTTTAAACCTCAACAACTATGTGAAGAAAAGCTCACGTGACTCATTTCTTGACTCAAAATAAAGACTCTTGCAGTCTTTAATCCAGCTAATGGTGAATGGGGTGGCATGTAGTTCTGAGAGTATTCCCTTAATCACCTCTACAGACACCTGGCTTTGGGCATTTCAGAGGGTAGCCTTCTCTCCACTGGGTAAAAAACCATCTGAAGGGCCAGGCCCAGAGAGTGGTGGGGAATGGAGTCAAATCCAGTTGGCGGCCGGTCATGAGTGGTGTCCCCCAGGGCTTGGTACTGGTTCTCCTTAACATCTCTATCAATCCTCTGGATGAGGGGATTGAGTGCACCCTCAGCAAGTTTGCAGACAACACAAAGCTGGGTGGGAGTGTTGACCTGCTGGAGGGTAGAGAGGCTTTGTAGAGGGATCTGGACAGGCTGGATGGATGGGCTGAGACCAACAGGATGAGGTTCAACAAGGCCAAGTGCTGGGTCCTGCCCTTGGGTCACAACAACCCCCTGCAGCTCCAGGCTGGGGCAGAGTGGCTGGAGCTGCCTGGTGGAAAAGGACNNGAAAAGGACCTGGGGGTGTTGGTGGACTGTGGGCTGAACAGGAGCCAGCAGTGTGCCCAGGTGGCCAAGAAGGCCAACAGCATCCTGGGCTGTGTCAGGAACAGTGTGGTGAGTAGGACTTGGGAGGTGATTGTCCCCCTGTCCTGGCACTGGTTAAGACCTCACCTCGAGTGCTGTGTCCAGTTTTGGGCCCCTCACCACAAGAAAGACATTGAGGCGCTGGAGTGGGCCCAGAGATGGGCAACAGAGCTGGTGAGGGATCTGGAGAACAAGTGTTATGAGGAGAGGCTGAGGGAGCTGGGGTTGTTTGGTCTGAGGAAGAGGAGGCTGAGAGGAGACCTTCTCATGCTTTATAACTACCTGAAGAGGGGGTGTAGAGAAGCGAGGGTTGGTCTCGTCTCCCAAGTCACAGGAGACAGGACAAGGGGCAATGGCCTCAAGTTGAACCAGGGGAAGTTTAGATTGGAGATTGGGAAACATTCCTTCATGGAGAGGGTTATTGGGCATCGGAATGGGCTGCCCAGGGAAGTGGTTGAGGCACCATCCCGGGAGGTGTTCAGAAGACGGGTTGACATAGTCCTTAGGAATATGGTTTAGTGATTTTTGTCAGGGTCAGAGTTAGGTTGATGGTTGGACTAGATGATCTTGAAGGTCTCTTCCAACCTAAACAATTCTATGAAAGTCTTCTCCTTCAGGCAGTAGCTTGAAGATGCTTTTGAAGGAAGCCAATGGGTTTATTTGTTGAGTTGTTTTGTCATAGTCTAGAGAATAATTTACTGTTTTGATCTGTGCTCAGCTATGGGTGAGAGCTGTTAGTTTTGAGTTATTTGAACAGCCAAATGCAGTGACCCTTTTCCTTTGAGTCACTGGAGTTCCTCAGCGTTCAACAGAGAACTGTTGACATTAACGTGGAAGGGAGTGGATGCAAAGGCAAGCTGAGGAGAGATGGAGTTAATTAGTGACTCAGGAGTTCAGAAGCATTGTCCAGTGCCTCACGTGGCTTGATCTGTAAGTGCTTATTTGCATTAAACTTTGCTGGGTTCAAGGGAGTGCAAGGGAAGAGTCATTGACCTCTCAAATGTGCTTGTCCGTGCAAGAAGCCTGTGGGGACTCTGATACTGGGTAAGAAGTCACATAACTGGGAGATGCCAGGGTGTGAATGGACCGTCTCAAGAAAGAGTTGAACAATGTCATGGTCCAGAACTTTATCAAATTTTAATTATACAGTCTGATTTTCACCCTTAACTTGGAAGAACATGCAAAATCCTTTGTGCCCCTGGGTTCTGCAATGCAGTCTTTGCAATTGACACATATGAAATATCTAAATCAGGGGGGGGTTTACAACCTATGTGTGTTCCTGGGAGGGTGTGTTACGGCTCTGCAGGTGGAGAGTTGGATGGAGACATTGGAAAGGCTCAGAAGTGTGTCTGTTGAACCTACACTTGTGTTCCCAGGTGATACAAATAGTTGTGTTTTCTTCACACCAGGGTTCCTGATGTGCTCACACACGAAGTTGTTTAATCTCAATTAATATTTTTCTTTGCTAAAGTGGATTATGTTGACTTTCCTGCCTTGAAGGTCCTCCCCTAGATAAATGAGGGAGAGGTATCACTTGCTTAGTTATTCTGTGGCTGGTTGTAGGGTCTTCCAGGATACACCTACGCTGAGCTGCACAGCATTGTGCTCATTTACTGTAGCCTACAGATCTTAGTCAAGGCCCTTTTCTTCAAGCAGGCTGGCAGGTCTTAGGCAAAATGCCACTGTGATATATTCTGGTGACATTTTTCAGACCATTTCTGGTGCATTTGGAGGCAGCCTAACAGTACGTGTGGGAATGATCTCTTTTGTGCACAACGTGGGACACTGAGTGCTGTGGGTTTGAGAGGAAGGGAAGGGCTCAGGGGTTGGGCACCATCAATGGAGAGAGAACTATGCAGCAGGCTTTTCTAATTTATATTGAATGTGACATTCATGGTATAAAATAATCCTGTTGTCCAGCCTGGGTCAAGTGCCCAGGCCTCACTTCTCATTTCTCCTCACATTCTCCTCACTTTTGGCAAGGCTCAATAACAGACCTTGAAGAGAGAGACCTTGAATCCCACATCCCAGAGCTGGCTATAAAGTAAATATTTTCACAAATTCAGACATTAGAATCTTCTAAGAGTGCAGTTTTCCCCAACATTAGAAGAAAAGTTAGCTCTGCATCGCTCAACAGAGAACACACGTGTTGCTCTTCTGCAGCACCTGCTGCTCAGCAGGACTTGAGTTTGGGTTTTTAATCGAGGCTCCCAGGGTTGGTGTGGGACCATTGATGGTGGGTGCTGTGCAAGTTGCTGAGATGAGCTGCTGTGTGGTCTCCCAGGGGTTTGAAGCAATTGCTTTTTAGTATAAAAAAAAAAAAATCAAGAAAATCCTCTTGCAAAGAACACCTGAGAAATGTATTTACTGACTTGAATTTCAGCACTGTCCTCCTTCATTTTCTGTAGGAGGATAAAGTATAGATGGTGATCACTATTTGGGGAAGGGTTAGGACTTTATGGAGGGGAAGGATCCGGATTGCTTTTAGAATATCTAGTTGGTAGGAAATTCACAATTAAGGAAGACATTTTAAAAATGAAAACGCCGATTTGATGGAAAGAGTTGACCATAGCGAAGTGAAAACGTTATTCTGTATAACCACGTGCTTACAACTTTTAAAAATCATTTTACAGTCTGCTAAACTACGCAAGCTGCCACCCTTTCTCACTATTTCTCTCCTGAGATTTAACTTTGACTTCGAGAAGTGCGAACGATACAAGGAAACGAGCTGCTACACGTTCCCAATCCAGATAAACCTGAGGCCTTTCTGTGAGCAGGTTTGTACTGTTAATATTTGTTAAAGTTTCCATATAGTCTGCAGAGAACCAATATCTCCAGGACAAGTTGTCTTTTATTTTGCATTTTGTCAGGTCAAAGATTTTGAGAAAACTTTGTGGAGTTTTCTTCTGTCCCTAACTTCAAATTTTTGGAATTCTGAGTTGTTTCCACAAGACCACTTTCTAACTAAACGGGAAATACCTTGTAGCTATAAAAGGGGAAAGAATATAATAATTACCTAAAACTTAGTCTGACATTTTTCTTGAAGATTATCACCTGGAAACTGAAATTAAATTTGGGTTTATAGTGTCACTGTCTGATAATTTCACGTGTAAGTTTAGCTATGTGTTTTTTTACAGGCCTGTAGTTATTTCATTATTTTAGGAAACTGTCTTTGCATTCATCTATATGTATTTTGATTATAAACAGCTATACTAGTGCTTGATATACATAATAGAGGCACTGTTATTAAAAACGCAATTTTTCAACAGACAGGTTGAGCTGTTCTATTATTTGTATCAATATTGGATTATTTTAAATTTCCAGTATTGTTCAGTCGTGCCTTAAAAATTGCTTAATAAACCTATTCTTTTTGTCCGTGGTTTGTCAGTCCGTTGCTTCTATCTGAAGCTTTGTTGATGGTATAAAACTGACCTTGTGTGAAAGTGTTACTGATATATATTATTGTTGTTATTGTTGTTTTTCTTTTTAAAGACTGAAATGGATGATTCAGAGTACATGTATGAGCTCTTCTCTGTTATTATACATAAAGGTGGCTGCTATGGAGGACACTATCATGTTTATATCAGAGATGTGGATGAATTAGGAAACTGGCAGTTACAAGTAAGTCCTGAAGGTTTTTCTTCCTTACTTCTTCTGTCTAATTTTTCAGAAAATCATTAAGACCTAGTGGATAAAATGTACATCCAAACTGATTACTATTTTGGTCTTTTACCTCATGGAGAAGGCAAGCTTTCTAAAGTATTTGGTATCTGTTAAGGTTTTGCAGCAAATTTTAGCTTTTGGATCTGCTAAACTTATCTTATGTTACCGTACTCACTATAAATTATATATTTGATATTAAAATATATATTTATATATTGTTATGTGATCATATAAATATATATGGATATGATATATATTGATATTTATTGATATTAAAATACCTATTATATATTTGAATTAATGTCTTTGCTCAAGAGTAGCACAGTCATTTGAATGGATGACTCTGGATGGCTGTTTGTAAATAAAGCAAATGCCTTTTCTCTTAAAAAAAAAAACCAGCCCCAAAACACCTGATAGTTGATATTGTGCATGCCAATATACAGTCTGTAGCAGGTGCCAGGGACAGCTTATCAGAACTTCCTTCACCCTTTGAAATTGTGCAGTTAGTACAGAATATTATAGAAAACAGCTAGTTCTGTGTGAAACAGCAGTAGTTGTGAGCCTGTTGTTTTTCTTCTGCAGGAAGAAGAGGATAGACTGATTGAAGATAAAACTTTAAGAGATACCGAAAATGCCAAAGAAATAGAAAATCCATTGGCTGTCTTGAAAAGGATTTTATCAGAGGTATGGTATGTAAGGGGTTTACTGCTTTTTGATTTTGGTGTCTAGGAACCTAGAAAGGGTTAGTGCATGTGAGAGTGGGCAGGTTTAAATGTACAGAACTCTTCTGAACTTACTGTGAACCATATAAAACTTGTAACTTAACCTGTCTTAACACTAACAGTGTCTCTTCATACAGAAAATGGCCCTTTTTGAGTATTTCTTAAGTTGCTTACCTAAGCTGTTGCAAAATGCGATGTCACCTTGTCTTATTAACAAATAGGAAAGATTTAAGCACTTCAGAATTGACTTTTGTAGCCTCTGTTTTCATTTTTCTGTAGGAAGAATCCAAACAAATCCCTGTGGATCAATTAGGGCAAAAATTATTGGAGAAAAGTGGAGTGTCTTGGAATAAGAAATACCGAAAACAATGCGGAGCATTACGAAAGGTGAAATGCGTGTATTTTATGCATGTATTTTACTGTTATGATAAGTTTACATTTATATTTCTATTGAATAGTCAGTGAGGTGGTGACTGAATGTACTGGCACTTGGACTAGCAAGATAGAGCATGTGTAAGAGGTTTGTAAGGTAAATTAATAAACTGGGAAACAGACAAGACTCTCAAGGGACCATCTGCCTGAAAGTGTAGGGTAGTTGGTGTCCCCCCCACCATATCTCAAGAGCCATAGATTTGTTTTGTGTCATTTGGACACCAAGCTTGTTTGAAGTATCTGCATGCTGTTAAAATGGAAGTAGAGATCCAAGTGGATAAGCTGGGCAAAACAGTGTGAGGAAGTTTTAAGTCCTTGAGATGCCACAACGGGCAGCATTAATTTGCGTAGGGTACAGCTCAGCAGACCAGGATTGAGCTCAATATCCCTGCCTGGCAAAGACAGAAAGGAGCATTTCTCACAGAATTATAAGGGTTGGAAGGGACCTCTGGAGATCATCTAGTCCAACCTCCCCTGTCAGAGCAGTTGGATAGAAACACATCCAGGAGGGTTTTGAGAACATGCAGAGAAGGAGATTCCACAACCCTCTCTGGGCAGCCTCTTCCAGGGCTCTGGCACCCTCAGAGTAAATAAGTTTTTCTGCATGTTCAGATGGAACTTCCTGTATTCCAGCTTGTGTCCGTTGCCCCTTGTCCCGTCACCAGGCACCACTGAGAAGAACCTGACCCCATCCTCTTGACACCCACCGTTTAGATTAAGCATTGGTGAGGTCCCCTCTCAGTCTTCTCTTCTCCGAGTTAAACAGTCCCAGGTCTCTCAGCCTTTCCTCATCAAAGAGGTGCTCCTGTCCCTTGATCATCTTTGTAGCCTCCTCTGGACTCTTTCCAGTAGTTCCCAGTCCTTGAACTGGGCCCAGAACTGGACATAGTTCTCCAGATGGGGCCTCACTGGGGCAGAATAGAGAGGGAGGATAATCTCTCCCAACCTGCTGGCCATGTTCTTTTTCATGCACCACAGGAGACCACTGTCCTCCTTGGCCACAAGGGAGCTTTTCTGCAGAGACTCAGGATTTTAAAGTACCAGTGCTGGAGAGCTGAACTGGTTGGGCTGGTACTCCATGTGTCTGATAAAGCAGAAGCTTTTTGGTTGCCTATAAAGCATCTATCACTCCCGACGCTGCCTTTCCAGGGACAGAGAGTATGCACTTGTGTTTTAAAAGCACTCTGGTGACTGAAGCAGTCCTTGAAGTCCAGGAGTTAGTCTGGTTTAATTCTTAGTGATGTTAAAAACAATTCTTTTGCAGTGTCTTGCACAATAGTTTGAAGTTACATAAGGAACGAAGCCAGCAACAGAATATAAAAGGTCAGACAAATAAGTGGTGGTAGGAAAATTACATTTTTCTGTCTAAACTGAGGAACAGATGAAGAGGAACCATAAAACTTAAGTTTGAACAAATGAGGTTTGTATATCAATTTGAGGATGAATCTGGTGAAGTAGCTAATGCAGGCTGCTGTATTTGAACCCGGGTATCTTCTTAATTTTGTCCTTGCTTTCATTTTAGTATTTGCAGAACCATCCTCAGATCTTTCAGTTCAGTCCTGATGAAAATAAGGTTGGTTTGAAGGAAAAACACAAGCTCCTGTTTAAGTCAGATTCTCAAGGACAAGATCTCCAAAGCCCTCCTCAGAAGAACAACGTCCAGTGGAATTCAGAAAAAAACCCTACAAGGCCAAGGGACAGTTCTGCTGGTTGCCATTGGTTTGATCTGAACGATTCAAAAGTCCAGCCCATCAAGGAGAAGGATATTGAGAAACAATTTCAGGGTAAAGAGAGTGCCTACATGCTGTTTTATCGAAAATCTCTGTTAAAGAGACCGCCTGAAGGTACACAAAGCTCATCTTGATATTCTGGGGGCTTTCTTCATTGACAGTTTGTTTTCTGTAGGGAAGAGGCTCTTGGGCCTTTCCATCCTTTCTGAGAATTGAAGTTAAAGTTTTCTTTCTAGTGCTTGTTTGAAAAAAGGGTTAACTAAGATACCCAGAGGTTACCTCTGAGGAGGTAGTGACTAGTTAATTGGCTGTGGCTGACACTAACTCTTTTCTAGTACTTTCTAGTAGCTTCACAAGTACTAGCAGAACATCTCCTACTGGGACAAATAGAAGTTTTTGCTGAGAGAATTTGTGTATCAGTTTCCCTCGGGGAAAGACTGATGGGAAGAAGTAAAAGCTCTTGTTTTATTCTTTGTATCCTCTTGCCGTTCAATTTCCTCTATTATGAAAGAATGCAACACCATTGCTTTGCCTTTTCAATGATTTAACATACTGTAATGTCTCATCTTGATCATTTTTCTTGTTTGCCAAAACATGTGTTAAGCAGCCGAGGCCAAACTAGCCTATATTATTTGTTGCAGCGCGAGGAAATCCAAGGTACCAAATTCCTGAACACCTTCTGAATGAAATGAATGCTGCTAATACTGAGCTGCAAATGAAGAGGTATATGAATGTAAACCTACCAATCTCTTAAACAGCATTCTTAATCTGCAGATTTCCAAAGCGATTTAAAATGGAAGAAACTCACTGAGTAGAGTCAGATACTAAAATGGTGCAATGTTGGAGAGGTTAATTGAGGAATACAACTTGAATGTCCAGATTCTGCCTTCTGCTGGTTCCCTGCCTCCCTCTTAGTGGTGTAACCAGGTGTTCTAGAGAATTTCAGTGGAAACTTAACTTGCAGTTTAAAATTGCACCTTTTTTTTTTTTGTGAAAATCAGTGCAATTCTGGAAGGGGAGTGGAACGCTTTATGTTTATAGAGGGAGCTCTCCATTGGGAGGAGGAATGACTTGCTTTAATGTGAAACAACAGATTAAATGGTATCCTTTGCCAGAAATGTGGAGGGGGAAAAGCTAGTGGTATTCAGGTTGGTTGAAACTTTTCCTTCTGTTGGGGAAGGGACAGAACTGATGATAGAATGGCAGTTAAGCTGTCAAAATACAGGCCTGCACAAGAGACACAAGTCTTGTGGGCAAATGTCACTCCTTTTTATTTATTTATTTTTTTTTAAATGTTGTGTTTGCTGCTCTGTTTAGCTAACACAGCTGGATGCAGGTATAAAGTTGGAAGGCATGGCTGTTTTTGTCCTGACTCCCTTTCCATGCAGTTTTTCCTCTCCCTGCGTCCAGTATTGAACTGGAACACAGTCTGGAAAAAAAAAAAAAACCCAAAACCCCCCAAAAAACAACAACTACAAAAAACCAACAACCCCAACCCTATAATCTCCATGTTCCTACAGAAGAAGTTTGCCATTCTGTTTAGAAAGGTAGAAGCCAGGTGTAGAAAGACACAGAACCTATTATTCCAGTGCTTATGTGGAGGATGTCTGTGCTCTCTGTTGTAGAACATGGAAATCACTGTCACCTTTGAGCACCAATTTGTACCCCTTGATGGAGGGAGGAATGTGACAGTGAATTTAGCCCTGGGGCTCTTGGTTCCAGCACAGCTGATAAAAGCATCTCTGAGATGAAACTAGTTTGTCAGGTTTTCACTTCACTGCTGTTTTATTGTGTTATTCTTTCCAAGAGCGGAGTGTGACTCGGCAAACAACGGTGTTGATTTACATCTCCATTTGAGCTCCTGTTATAAATTTCACAATGGGGCTCTGCATCCTTCACGAGCTCGGAGGGAGAGTGTTGTGGATTTGACTATTGATAGAAGAAAAACACTAGGAGACCTTCGACAATCAGTATTCCAGGTATTTGTTGTATTCAGTGAACTCAAAACATGTTATTTTTACATGAGCGTCAACATTTAGTTATGTATTTATGCCACAATTTTTATCTGGATGAGAAACTTTCAGCAGGAAATGCTCTTTTAGGAGGCTAAAATCTAGCTGGATTTACACAGAAGGAAACACTGGTGTGAGGTCTCTTCTTGAAGTATTGATGAAACTTTAACTATGAAGACTTTAAAGGCTTCATAAGCAAATAACTTGTATTTGGGCAGCGTGCTCACGGGCACGGATTGATGCTTTGCAAAACTCTCAGGCTTATTCTTAACATTCTGGTTTGACAGATTTGTGTTTGCATTTTTAAGGAGCTAGCTGGGCTTCAAGGGAAATAATCAGTAGATTAAGAAAAAAGAAAAGTAGTTAAAAGAAATATTTAGCTTAACTATTGAATGTGGTATCTTTGCATTTATTCTCTACTGTGCTACAGGAATGTGACAGTTGGTAAAGTGGTATTTTTTATAGGGATCTAAATGAAAACTCAATTTCAGGAAGCACTGTTTGCTTTTCCTGTACCTTGCAGCCTTCAGTTAGTTGCCAGTTGAAACTTTCTTTTTGTCTGTCTGGTGACTAGTTGGAAAAATCAAATCCTTATTAGGATTGGGTTTATCTTATTAGGCTTGTTGAATTAAGTGATGTGTTAAGTGGCAAAGAGAGCTCAGTAGCCAGGCTGTAGCAGCTTTCAGCAAAATATTATTTTTTTAATTATTCATTATTTTTTTTTAATTCTTCCCAATTAGAGGTTGGAATCTTGGGAAGGAGACATGATTCTGAGTATTGCCAGGCCTTTACCAGCAGGACTGCATCTTTACCAGATACTTGATGGTAAGACTAATGCATACAAGGCTTCCGTGTTAGTTTGAGGATTTTATATGTAAAACATCTTGGAGGTGTGTATTACTGAACACTCTTCAACCTCAAACTTACATGCGAGCCCACAGCCGTTATTTAGGACACTTTATTAATGAAATGAAAGTTTTTGAGACCTTTGTACATAACCTTTGCTGTAAAGTGCAGTAAAACTGCAGATGTTTTGCGAGTTAAACGCATTTGCTGACAGAAGTCTGTATTTTGACTTTGACTTGTTTATGAATGTTTGCTTTCCTAGCATTTACCTACTAGCTAGAGGATGGGATAGAAGAGAGGAGCCAGGGTGACATAAGAAAAATGTAGGTTAAATCTAAGCTGAAGTAGGAATTTTGTAAAGGAAAATATTTACATAAGGAGGGTGTTAATTTATTAAGAGTATATAAGTATTTTAAAATGGTGAGTTCTGTCTGCAGCAATTCTAGGTGTTAGTCTTTAAAAGCCTATTATTCAGCCATTTTTGAGTTTTATAGTTTTTGTGGCACTCACAGCTGCTGTGAGTATTTCTCCAGATACTAGCACATGTTCTTTAAATGACAGTGACTTGTAAAAAAAAGAAACCTGAATCTGACCTGTAGCAGGAAGGTAAAATAAAGTTCAGCAGGAGCATTAGTATTGCAAAGAATGAGCTTGGAATGTACAGGATGTAATTTGTTTGTTAAATCCAAGCTTTTTATTTTAAATTACTGATTCACTGTTAAATCTTATGGAGATAATCCTGACCAAACAACTTTGCCAAGTGCTGACTTGGACCTCAGTTTGCAAGAATTATGGTTATCATAGTTATGTTATATTACAGTATTTATATAGTGTAATGTACTATCATGTTATATTTGATTAAGCTGCAGCCCTCTGCTTAATGAGAGTGCTCATTAGGGGCGTGTACCCACTTGTGTCACTCTTTCTATGTGAGTGAAGGCTAATTACCCTCTGTAAATGTAAATGCTGGTCACACAGCAGCTTCTGTAATGCCACACTTGAGCCAGCATGTTTTATTTTTCATTTTTAAAATTTATTATTTCAATTATTTTTCATCAGCAAGCTGACCCTCCTTTGCTGCCCTCCGTGAAACAGATATTTGATGGTTTGCTTCTTTTCAGGAGACGAGCGGACACTGGATGGCATCGGGCTGGCTGATGGAGCAGACATCTTTGTGTGGAATGGCAAAGAGGTAAAAGCACCAAAACCCTCTCTTTTTGACAATTCTGAAGAAATAAGATGCAGTCTCCAGACACGGTTTTGGAAATACAGATTTGTTCTGCTACTGACATACCAGTTTTGGCATTGGGGGCAGTGCTTCAGCCTCATCTAGGATCCTATGTTTTAACAGCTAAGTCAGCATAACCTCGTGTGATGCACAATGTGCTGCCTGATAAAATTATAAATAGAATTATATTGTGCAGTGTCATATGGTCAGATTGATAGGCATCTGTAGATATCCACTGTCAGTTACATTGGGGTGTGTTCTGAAAACATCTGGTGCCTTTTGGAAGGGGAATTGATCAATAGCAATGTGTGAAGAACTTAATGCCCTGTAGTGAATCGTCCCACATTTAAAATTAGACTTACAAATGCCCAGTTCTGTGTATGATCTCCCTGAGGTACTGTGCTCCTTTTCTAGGGTTGCATCTTTCTTTTAATATCAAGGCTTCTGCATAACTTTCAAATTAGTGGTTACGCAATGTAGTGTTTTATTCCATCTCTGTACTGGAATAAAATTTTACTTATTTTAAAATATTTTTTGTTATAAAAACATATTTTCTTCCTCATTTATCACCCCCCGCCAAAAAAGAAAACATCTAGTAACACAATTGTTCCTGTTGTGCTTGTACTTTTGGTATGGTCTTCACTACTCCAGCTTCCTGCCTGATCAAATTGCTTTTGTCAAGGGACTATATTCTGTATTTTTGGCCTAGATTGAACACCAGAAAGGTCAGATTTTAAAATCTGATTCTTTGACCTGCCTCAGTCACGCTTTAGTGTGGTTCTTTAATATCTCGATAGGTTAAATTCCTCTATTCTTAATCTGATGGAGACCAAGTGTCCACCAAGCTACTGTTATTGATACATTTGATGTATGTCCAGTCTTGGAACAGACCTTAACATTATTCCTTCTCTTCCTAACACCTTTGACTTCTTCTAGTTGTTTGTTCAGTAGGCATTTGGTTAATTTCTAATGAGGAAAGAGCATCCATCTTTGCGTCTCAATCATATCATTGTTGCCATCTATTGCTGTCCAGTCTTTTCTCTATTTTATTTGATCACCTCTGCATAAATCTTGCGTTCCTTACTTCAGGTTGGTGGCACAAAGGTGATGACAGGCCCCGAGCATGAGCCTGTGGTTGTCAACGTTCTTCGTTTAGCAGAGTATAACGAAGGAGGGAAGGGTCAGCATTTCACAGAATCGCGGCACGTCTTCTCATGCAGCACAAAACTGGGTGATCTGCACAGAGCCTTGGCACCATCAGGAGGAATCATCTTAAAGAACGGCTCGGGACCAGATAAAGAAGCCAAGAACTGGGAAGTTCTTCTTGAAGAAGATATGAAGGAAACGCTCAAAAGCGTTGGTCTCACGGATGGATGCTCAGTACTAATCTTAGACAGCCATGACCAGAGGTAACCGATTTGATAACAAGTATAATTAAGAAAAAAAAAAATCCATTTTGGCAGAATCTTTTGAGTTGAAAGTCTTTTAACTAATTGTCACTTTGAGCTTTTTCATTCAAGATAATGTAATCTTAAATTTTGGGGATCAGGTACTTACCAACTAGTAGATGCAGTCACATCCTTTGACTTACACTTGTAAAGGGAAGAACCTTGTGAAAATAATTTGTGCCCAGTCTGTTGGCACATCTTTAGCATAACCCAAATTTTGAAGTGAGGTGAGCTGTGTGGATCTCTGTGGGATGAGAGGACACAGCAGTATGAAGTTCAGGCCAAGTGCAGAGTCCTGCACCTGGGACGTGCAATCCCAGGCACAAATGCAGGTTGGGCAGAGAATGGCTGGAGAGCAGCCCTGAGGAGAAGGACTTGGGGGTGTTGGTGGATGAGAAGCTCAAAATGAGCCAGCAGTGTGTGCTGGCAGCTCAGAGAGACAATCCCATCCTGGGCTGCATCAAGAGAAGTGTGGCCAGCAGGTCACAGGAGGTTTCTACCCCTCTGCTCTGTGTTGGTGGGACCCCACCTGGAGCACTGTATCCAGCTCTGGAGTCCTCAACACAGGAAGGACATGGACCTGTTGGAACGGGTCCAGCGGAGGGCCACCAAGATGATGAGAGGGATAGAGCA
>BJBW01008102.1:11887-30864 GCA_004320125.1 Scolopax mira
AGGGACTGGAAGGGGCTCTGAGGTCTCCCCGGATCCTTCTCTTCTCCAGGCTGAACCCCCCAACTCTCTCAGCCTGTCAAATCTGAGCACTTCACCAGCTGAGAGTCTGGTTTGTGTTTTGCTATTTTTTAAGCACCATCTGAGCAAGTGCTTAGATAAGGCACCTCTCGCTTCTGATGTCTGGAACTGCACTACAAACTTGTTGCACTCGTGAGGCTGATAATTCTTATCAGAAAACTGACACTTCCAATTGTTCCAAAGCCTGTGCTTCCTGTTGCTGAGATGCCTAAAACTGAGTGCAGAGCTTTTAATTGCACGTGTAGATAAAGCAGCCCCTTTGGATAAGTGCTGATGTCGGTGGTAAAGTGGAGAGGAAATATCAGCGTGTGGCCTGGCAACATCCAGGCAGATGCCAAGCATCTCTGGGTAGAAGAGAGAGTGTCTCAAATGCAGCAAGCAAAAAAAAAAAAAACAAACCCCAAACCCCACAACACACTAATAAAAAAACTCACAAAAATCATAAAGCCATTAAAGTTGAAGGAAGAATGTTTCAGACCTAAAATAGAATTTCTTTTTAGATGCTGCAGCATTTTCTTCTTACTGATGCTCTTAATGCCACCAAAAAGAAAAATCATCTTAATGTATGACTTTAAAATTGACTTTCATAGACTTAGAAGCCTATTTTTGTAAATAAGAGTCGTGAAAAAACCCCACCACCACCTAAGCTAAGGTGGAAAAACACTTCTGAGGGGAAAATGATTGTTTAAAGTTTTGTAATATGTCATGTTTGAAGCAAATGCAAGATGTCAATGTTGCTTTCTTATCTTGTAGGATGGACAAAGTATGGCTGAGACAATGAAAAATGTGAGGTTTTTTGGCCCCCAGAGAGAAGATTTTTGGGTAGAACAAGCTGCAGCTGGCAAGTTTGGTGAATGCAGTAGGGACAGGTACAGCACTGGGATAACGGGGACAAACTGGTTTTGGGTTTACATAAAGCATCATGTGCCTGCTTTTGAGTTTCCACAGTGGTTTTTGAAAGCACTTCGCTGAGGAACGAGGACATGAAGCTGGAGTGTTTGGAATTTGAGGAAGGATAAGGTGATGAATGGTGGGGAGAAAGCGATCAGGAAAATGGGGCATGAATGGGCATTTTGAGGGACCAGTGAGTGCTCTGCAGTGCACTCTGTCTCTCTTTCTCTTCTTTGTTTTTCTTCTCCAGCATTCTAGCAGTATTGTTCTGCTTTTTCTAGTGATTTGGTTCAGGAAGGGGCAGAATAAAGGTGACCTAATGCAGTTTTCTCCTGCAATGGTAAGAAGGCACTGCCAGCAGAGATTGGCTGTGGGAGCAGCTACTGGTCGTTGAAAATCTAAGTGGTGCATGAAAAATTAGATTCAAACAAGCGTAAGACCTAGAAACTTAAACAAGCTTTCTTCATTCCTGCAAGATAAAGCACAGAGTCCTATTTTATATGTTTATTTTCCACTGTAATTCGGGTACAAGGGTGAAAACTGCTTGATAAGGTGCTTCGGAGGGAGGTGGGAAGGTGAACACTACCTTCAGAACTAAAACCAGCTGGCTCTTACCCCCTTGGGGCCTAAATTCATTAAGAAATCTCATTAGATGCTCAGCCTCCCCCCTTCTCTACCAGTCATTGACCCACATTTTCACAGCTTGATTTTTTTCCTCTTCCTCCCAATAAAATGTGTTCCCCAGTTGCTTCTTGGATTTTTATATTTTTGGGGCAGATTTTCTGCTGCATTATGTATTTACTGTCGTAATGGTAGCAGAAAGATTTGAGGAGGAAGGACCTTATTTACTTCCAGGGAGCTGGGAGTTGAGCCCTGTGATCACACACAGGTATGGGGGACACAACGAGAGGCAGCTGAGTTAATTAAGTGTCCTGAAGGTGCACAGGAGTGAGCCATTATCCTCATTAGATGCAAGAGCCTATAAGGGGCTGAGAGAAATAGGGCTGAGGCAGATGGTGCTATGCTCTCTGGTAACGCTTCTGCTTCTCTGAGGTATTTCAGCTTCAAAATGAAGGGGTTTTTTGGTCCTGTCAGAAAAGGGTAGGGGGGATATTGTGTTTTTTATTGCAGTGGAACCATGGGGAAGGTGTGGTAGAAGCGTGGTGGGATGCTGTGGTGGGAGCAAAGCATGCAGAGCAGTTTGTGGTGAGGAACAGAAGTGGAAAACCAAGCCTACAACTGACTGGTGGCTTTGGCTTGATTTTAGTGGTGACTGGGGTAGGTCTCCATCATTTGTGAGTGCTTTGAGAGGAATTTCAGCAGATTCTTAAGCTGTGGATCTAAAAAGGTTGATTGTCCTTGGTCTGTACCTTTGGAAAGAGCAGAGCACCCACAACTGGCTTTTACTTCTTTCAGGAGGTGGTTTTGATGCTGTAACTGGGATGTGCTTGGGGTTTGGGGCTGGATGAAGAGTTTTGTCCTGGGGAAAGTGTATTTTAGAAGATATGAAAAGCCTGTTTTGAGTAGCAGCCTAACCATCAGGGCAGTGGAGGGCAACAAAACGGTGCTGAGCCTGATTTCTCCCCATGTGTCCTCAGAAATGACTGAGGAGCACCCTACAGATCCTCCTGCTCCCTCAGTGGTGTGTTTGTGAGGCCAATGGGATGGGCTATGGGGTAGGAGTGGGGCTGGGGAACAGCCAGCTCCTGGTGGGCACCTCTCTGGGGTGCTCCAAGTGCTGCTGATTAAGAGGTAACGAGGCTTTGGGCCTTTCCTGTGAGGGCTGTGTGAATTTGAGGGCCTTGTGTGAGTTCATTCCACGTCAGTATTTGCAATATCAAGTCTGACAGAAGCACGAGTGCCTTTAATTGCTTTAAAAGCTTAAAGCCCACAAGGCCTGGGGAGGAAGCACAGATTTTTCAGAAGCCATCAGCTAAGTGCCAAACCTAAATGCCTGGATTTACAAGACTGCTGTGCTTTTCAGTGCTGGAACTCTCCTGTGGCAAGTGCTTGTACATTCAGCTCTTTGCTTTGAAGATCTGGCTGTAGTGTCCTATTTATTAGAATAGTGTGTGTGTTTGCAGTGGGGTTTTTTTGGGTGGTTTTGTTATGTTTTTTTGCTCCCTCCCCTTCATAGGGATTTTCAAGGCAGGGGCTGTGGAAGAAGAGGAAGAAGTTTGTGACATCTCCTGAGGGAAGGCTAAAACCATATTATTCTTGCAGATCTTTTTGCAACTGGAGATGAAGGGAGGGGAAAAAAGAAAGGAAACCTTTTCATCCCACCCCTGGACAAGCTTTCTTCAAAGAGACTGCACTAAGCAACAACACCAGGGGAAACCTGACTCCTGTAAGAGACTTAGCAATACCTGTTTTCACTCAGTGCCTGTTCCTGCGCTCGGATTCCCAAGTCACAATGGTAATGTTTATCTGTTTGTGTCTGTTTCTGCAGTAACATGCTTTATTTTCCTTTCTTGGGCTTCTCCTGTTCACCTTGTCCTTTCTCCAGGTCCATTAAGGCCAGGTAAGGCACGCAAGAAAGCACAGAGGGGAGGAGAGGGCACTGCTCTTTGACCCGTCCTGGTGACCTGGAATGGACAGGAGAATGATACTGAAGCTTTTGGTTTCACAGCCTCTTAAACGTATCACTCTTCTTTTTGTCATTGTGGTTTTTTGTGTAGAAAAGGTCCAAAACATGGCCCCTAATGGAAGAAGTAGTTGGGGAGACAAAAGTATAGCCATGAGAAAGGCGAGGTGTGATGGAGAGGATGAGGAAGAGCTGAAGCTCCTCCAGGAGCAGCAGTCCTATGGACACAGCCCTGGAGCTTGTGGAAACAAAAGGGTTTTCTGTCCTGGTGGCACTTGGAGAAGGGGACAGTCAATAGCAGTGACTTGATGCTGTGCCTGATCCGGGGCACCTTGTTCTTTCTTGTCCCATTGTTTCTGCCATTGTTGCTACTAAATAACGCATGAAGCTCATTGAAAGCTGAAATGAGCCTGGTGAGAACTTGCTGTGTCCCTCTCTCTGGGCACCAGCCTCCGTGTGTGGAGTGTTCAGGGGACCTGGCCCTGACAGTTGTTTTTTCAGGTCACCCTCCCTTTGTTTCAAGAACAGGAGGAGGACAATGACTTTCTCACCTGCTTGGGCTTGAAGGTCTTTGGGTTGGTGGGAAGTGGTGCTGGGAAATTGCTTGGGACTGGGTTAGCCATGTCTTCCTAGATGATGGGTGGTTTGTGTTGCTGGAGATACTTTTTTTTTTTTTTTTTTCTTTTTAGAGCCCTGATCTTCAAAACAGAGGGCTCAGCACTCTTGTTCCAGGCAACACAAATGCAATGAGGGGACAAAGTGGAACAGGTTGCCCTGAGAAGCTGTGGCTGCCCCATCCCTGGAGGGGTTGAAGGGCAGGTTGGAGGGGGCTTGGAGCCCCTGGTCTGGTGGGAGGTGTCCCTGCCCAGTGAATGGAGATTGGAACTCGATGATTTTTAAGGTCCCTTCCCATCCAAACCATCTGTGATGCTCTAATATCCAGATTTTCCTGAACTCCAAATGGTTTTTAGGGTCCTCGAAGTTACCAGCCCTACATTCCCTGCCACAAATAATGTGGAGGGCAGGATTTGAATTTACAGGTTGCACACGTTTTCTGTTTGTAGATCTTATGTGCATGGCATTTACCAGCATTTCTCTCTTGCTGACAGCTCCAGTGGGGACATGTTTCCAGCAGTGCCAGGGGGTTTTTTACGCATTAAGTGGGCTTTCATGGACAAATTTTGGCAGTAATTTCGGGTAACTCCTAAAGACATTACCTGCCAGGAAAGCTGAGGGTCTTTAGCTCTTGCTGATCATGTAGACATGAAGGTGGAACCAGATGTGAGGTGTGAAAAGCATCTCCTACGTAGCAGCCCAGGTCCCCTTCTGCAGCCCATGTCCTGCCCCTGCAGGAGCCCTCTTGCAAATTCAGCAACTGGAGCCTCTGTCCTTGAACTAATTGTTCAAGTTTCTGCATAAGAACAGAGCCACTGGCAGAGAGTGTCCTTGTTAGGACATGTTCTTTGGCCTGTCACAGTGAATCAGCACAAAAGATGTTAAAACAGCTGTTTCTATAATGCCTTTTAAGGATGAGGCAGGATTTGCTGCATTTGCCTGGGTGTAATGGAGACTGGCACACTGTGTTCTTGATTCTGTTCTCTTCCTTCTCTCTTCTCCCTTTCTCCTGCACGAAGCTTTCCCATCACAGCAAAATAAATCCTGAAGGAGAAGCTGGTTCCATCTGCTCAGTGCTCTCCATGCCAGAAGTCCCTTCTCTGGTGACCCCTGGATGCAAAATCTGGGCTTGCAGAGGCTCTGCTGTTAGGAGGGGGACTCTTGCCATCTAGCGGGAGGGGATGGTAAGCTCCAGGCCTCTGCCATCCCTCAGGTCGAGAAGATAAAATACAACCCTCCTCCCGGACCTTTTAATGAGTAATTCCACTGCCCATGTGGGATTAGCTCCTCCTGCTTTCCCACTGCATCACCACTGCCTTGAATCGGTGAAGCTGGATTTCTCAAACTCCCTTCCTTTCTAGAAATCTCCCTCTCTTCACTATTTTATTTTTTTTTTTAGGGGCAGAGCTTTGTTCACACAATTCTGGGCTTATCTGTTGGGTGGCTGAGTTCCACAGAGGGAATCTGTCAGGATGTGTGTACGGGGAGGGATGTCGGGGTGTGCTGACCAGTCACCTGGGTTTTGTCAGGAGATTGCTTGGGGGGAAGCTGCCTTTCAACAGCTGACTCCTCAAATCAGTGCTCAAAGACAGCCAGGATCCCTGAGTAATTGCTCTTACAGATAGAGAATAAAAAGTGTTGTGTGGCTTAGGGAAACCAGAAGCTCACATTCCAGTTGGGAGATTTTGGCACTAACTGGCCTCCCCCCATCCCTTTCTTCAAAGGTTAAAGAGAGAAATGCAAGGGAGATTTATGTGCTTTCTCCGAGTATGTTCTGCTTTCTTCAAACTGTCTGGGACTGAGAAGGAACATTTCTGAACCCCTGTGCCTGCTGCAGAAATAGATCTGCCATCAGTATTTCATGGGGCTCCAGGTTTTCGCCCACCTTGGATGTATGAGCCTCTCGTTTGCTCAGAGATAGAGCTGGTTAATGAGTGTGTTTTGCTCTCGAGGAGCAGCTGAGGGAGCTGGGGGGGTTCAGCCTGGAGAAAAGGAGGCTGAGGGGAGACCTTCAGACTCCCTCCAACTCCCTGAAAGGAGGGTGTAGCCGGGGGGGTCGGTCCCTTCTCCCAAGGAACAGGTGATGGGACAAGAGGAAATGGCCTCAAGTTGCCCCAGGGGAGGTTCAGATGGGATATCAGGAAAAATTTTGACACTGAAAGGGTTCTTAAGCCTTGGAATGGGCTGCCCAGGGCAGTGGTTGAGGCATCATCCCTGGAGGGATTTAAAAGACAGGTTGACATAGTACTTAGGGACGTGGTTTGGTGATGGTTTTTATCAGACTTAAGTTGATGGTTGGACTCGATGACTTTAAAAGTCCCTTCCAACCTAGAAATTCAATGATTTTATCAAACAGAGAGCTGGAAGGTGTGGGTCTGTTGCAGATCTGCCTCGGTGAGTTAATAGGAACAGCAGGACTCTGAAGTGATGAGGCTGCAGATCTGAAGGGGTGACTCTGCAAAGCATGGAAAATCAAGTGGGTGATGGAAAGTAAGTGTGATGTGGTCACTGTCTCCACTGCACTGAGCATTAAATGAGAACACATGCAGAGGAGGAAAAAGAGAAGTCTCAAATGATTGAAGTTATTGCTTCCAGAAGATGAATCTCATTTTTCCAGCTTTGCTGGCGGCAGAAGAGCTGTGTCAAGCAAGGATTCCTCCCTGAATTGAAGCAACACAAGTTTATAGCCCTTTCAACAGCAACGGTACCCAAATAGCAGGGATGGGAGTCTGGGAGGTCAATTCAGTCACTACCATACTCCTAGAAATTCCAGAAATCAATTGGTTTATGCCTTTTTTTTTTTGGAGGGATGCGTGGACCGCATTCTCCAGGATCACTGGTGTTTGTCAGCCATCCTGTGAGCTCAAAAGCAGGGCTATAGCTCTCCAATTACACCTTGCAGGAACTTTCCACTGGGGCCAATTGGTTTGAAAATTGCCACGTGTTATTAACACTCTGAGAGAGCTCTCAGGTCCTTTGGTTCTTTAGGTATCACTTGGATCATCTCTGTGTGGCACAACCTCTCGGGAGTTTAGCGTATCTGCTCCGTGGATTTGAAAGGTTAAGTTGACCTGCGGCTCCAGAGAGTCTACAAGGTTGAAACCACAAGGTTTGGGAAGGCAATGAGCCTTCCCTTTTTAAAAGAACTGAAAATTGGAGACAAGAGATTATAGAACCTAATAGCGCGTGCCTAATTTTGGGGAGCATGGGCCGTGACTGTGACTTACTTGGTCAAAACCTGTCTTGACTTGTCCTTCTGGCAAGGTGTGTCCTTCAGGCAGATGCAGAAGAAAACATGTAGGTGAGGGATGTGGACCTGAAAAGTTGGCTGTGTGTATGGCCAAGAGACTGGTTCAGCTGTAGATGCTACTTGTAGGAGTGTTTTGCATTAAAATATCTTATTATTTATGGAGACACCGAGTGCAGGACATCAATGCCTGCTGTTAGCTATGGTGTTGCTGCCCACAAAGTTGCATCTTGGCCCCTTCATTGGAAGAAGCTGAAAGCTTATTGCTGGGGAGAGGAGAAGATCTGGGGTGGTAGAGCTGTGCTTAAGCAGGTTGAGAGGCGATGGGATGGCCGGTGGGCCTGGCAAATTGTTTCCCTGGTCTCCTGTCTACATGATCAGATGCTAGTTTGTGCAGTGTTTTTTTTTTTTTTTCCTGTAGCCTATTCATTTTGAGAGATTTTCTAATATATTCCTTTTTTCTAGGTGCTTTTCTTTTGGTCCTAACCAGCTGCAATATGAAGGGGGCAGCAAATTCCCTCAATCCAGTGCGTTACCTTGAAGAGCTTTGCTGAATTCCTCCTCCTGTATTTATTTATTTATTTTCTTTATGCAACCATTGAGCTCTTCCATCAGCTGGAAGCCTGCATGGCATTTACTGCTTGTATCCTTACCCGACCCTGGCATTGGGCAAGCATTCCTCCAGCAGGCTGTCAAGTTTCTCCATGCCCCGATCAGCAGACGCTCACACATTCCTTCTTCTGGCCAAACTGCCTTCAGCTTCCTGCCAGTCTGAAACAGCTCCTGCTCCGCTGAGCTTCTGCTGGGACATTTTTTTCCCCTGATGGTCCCAAGACTCAGGGCATGACCCACCAGGTGGTGCTCTGCTGCTAGCCATGATGCTAATTGGGATTTTGCAGAATTTCACCTCTTTCGTGAGCATTCCCGCTACTGGAGAATTAATGTTGACTAATTATCCAGAATTGTGGACTAGTGGCTCCTTACCTCTCCTGCTGGCTTCCCTGGGAAGAAGAGCCAAGTTTCATTTCAGTGGCAACCTGGGATGAAGTCCTAACATGTTGATATTCTCTATATCGCACCAAGAAACAACTCTCTTCTTTCTATTTTATTTATTCTTCCTCCTTTAACACCATCATTGATCCTGAGGTACTGCCCTGGAGGAGGCTTTGCCAACTCCTGGGAATGGGGTTGTCATCACTCTACTGCTATTCCCAGCTCCAGGTGGATATCACCTCAAAGCCAGCTCTACCACTAACGGGACCTTTCTTGCTTTCAATTCTGGATGAAACCATTAAAATCTTATTATTTAGGGAGAGTCTGTGAAACAGAGATGAGGAGAGATTAGAGATTACAATCTTAAAGTCTCTTGTCAGCAAGGTTGAGTGGCTCTGTTGTTGTCAGTTCATTTGGCAAAGAGTTAAAACCTTGCTTAAATTATTCAGGGCTGCATTTCACTTCCACACTAGCTCCCTTTCTCTTTCCAGCATGTTGTAGTTTCCTCGAATTATAGAACCACACAAGGGTTTGGGTTGGAAGGGACCTTAAAGATCATCGAGTTCCAATCCCCATTCCCTGGCCAGGGATACCTCCCACCAGCCCAGGCTCCCCTCCAACCTGCCCTTCAACCCCTCCAGGGATGGGGTGACCTGGGCCAGGCTCTCACCACCCTCACACCAAAGAAGTTCTTCCCCACATCTCAGCTTCATCTCCTATTTTTTTGGTTTATAACTCTTCCCCCTTGTCCTCCAGCTTCACTCCCCAAACACCATCCCTGGAGGGATCTGAATGCCAATGTTGGGGGACATGGGTCAGTGGTGGGTTGATGGTTGGTCTTGATGACCTTAAAGGTTGGGGTTGGAAGGGACTTTAAAAACCATCTAGTTCCATACCTTCTAATGGTGGAGATACCTCCCACCAGCCCAGGGGGCTCCAAGCCCCCTCCAACCTGCCCTTCAACCCCTCCAGGGATGGGGCAGCCACAGCTTCTCAGAGATGTGGATTAAGCACCTGAGCTTTTCAAGCTAATTAATCAAATTAATTTGGGAATTGATGTGTGAAACCAAGCAGGACTAACCTGGACAAGTATTCCGTAGGTGGCTGTTCCGTCCTAGGGAAGGGCTTGCTGGAAAGCCCTTTCCAAATATGAACACACTGAAATAAATGGGGATATTCCTTCAAAAATTTGCCTTTGGGAATACCTGATGTTTTTTCCATGCCTATAAACTTTCTGCTGATTTGTGTGAATTAAAGAAAACATCGAGCATAGATTTAAGTAATCAAGGTCAAAGCTGGTGAGAAAATATATTGAATTCTTTGGGAAATGTGCTTGCTGTCTAAAATGGGGTCAGAAGACAAATTTTCAAGGCAATCCTTGTAATAGAGGTTTGCAAGCCATTGTTTTCTTGTTATTTTCATGGTTACGGGGAAAAAAATAATTGAATTGTTTTGATGCATTAAAAGCCTAAATAGGAAAAAAAAAAAGAGGAGAGTTTTAAAAACATAAATCCCCCCCTCTAGTAGAAGGGGTCGCAGAAATGTACAATTGCCTCAGAATAATGTCTAATTGGTTTAGTTAGCTCTTGTTGATTGAAGAATTGTTTTAATTAGCCCTGAGCAGCTGTTTCACTGCTGCTCTTCACGCCACAGATGCTCTGAATTTTGGATCGACTTTGGATTGGTCTGGGATTTATTTTTTTTTCATGAAGAATTGTTTTTATTATCCATTTACTCCCTGGGACGTCAAGGAGTAACTCGTGCCACGGAGCTTAGATGGCTTTTCAATATGTGCCTTGGTTGGAGCTGCCTTTTGGAGCTTTAAGGACATTGAGCAGCTGGAAAAGCAGTTGCTAAAGGGTTAAGGGGGGTGATACCCGAATTACTGGGGAGATGTTGGGCTGCAAACTCCCCAACATCCAGCAAGGGGTTAAAGATGCTGCGCCATGAGACCCCGCACTCCTCCCTGTCTGGAGAGGGCTGAGCCTGGGGAGGCTCCGAATCAAACTGGGGGGGCTTAAACCCCCCTCTCATCCCACCGGTGCCCATTCTCAATTCTTGTTCTTTAGGAAGGTGCTGAGAAAAGCATTCCTCTTCCAAATCCCCCTCCTTCCCCCTAATTCTGCCTGGATTCCCCCCCCTCTTTGCAGCCCTTCTGCTCGGGTTACAAGACAAGCCCATGATATCACCCTGAGCTGAGGCTGAAGGGGCTGGGTCTGGGGAGGGGTTTGCTTGCCTAAGTCTAGTGAAATTTGGCAGCGGCAGCAGCTCCTCACAGCCTCTCTCTCCGGCTGCAGGATACTTTTTCCAGCGCAGAGGGGACCGCTCAGCCCAGAAGAAAGAACTTCATGAAGCGTGACAAGCCAGAGGTGCCCCCCAGCACAGCCTACCACTAACTCCAAGGTAAACGCCGTCTCCACAGCGGCTTTATTGCTAGAGAGGAAGGGGCTGATTAATTAGTTTCAATATTTCTAACCCTCTCTTGTTTCGGGGCTGAGTTCACTTCTTGCCTTCTCTCTTTGAAGATATTTTCTTTCTCTCCCATCCCTCGGTTATAACAAAGTGATGTTTGAATATAACGGGCTGGGGGGCAAAAGGCAGAGGTTTCTTTTTATCCCTTTCCCCTGAGACTTGGATTTGGCAGGAGTGGAATATTCAGTGTCACTTTGCAAATATGTTGTGACCAAGTTCAAGGCTTTCTCCCCTTCCTTGCTCCCAGGCGCTCAGAGATGAAATAAAAAAAGGCATGTTGCAAACTGTTTCCAAGTTCAGGCAACGCATATTCTGTAATATTAGGAAAATTTGCTCAATTTAGGAGCAGAAGGGCCACAGCATCGTATAAACGTTACCAGCTCAACTTCAGACGCAGTTTAAATTCTCTCCTCTCTGAATAACTCTGCTCTTTCAGGGGAAAAGGCTTCGGTGCAGATGTTTCCCATTGGCAGAAGGTGGAAAAAAAAAAAAAAAAAGCCATGTTATGTCCTTAGTTAAGAAACTTTTCTGCTGTCATGGCTTGGCATTCCCAGCCCCCGTGCAAAGCAGCTTTGTCCAGGCTGTTTTATCAGGCAGCAATTAAGTCGTTTTGAGGATGACTCCAAGATCTGCCAGAGGTACCCACCTGGGAAAAGTTGCAGCACAGAAACTCGGGATGTTTCTCACTGGAATGAATTTAGCCCAGGTTGAGTTCGGACTCCTCAGCGTGTGCACAAATAACTCTGCTGCCTTTTAGATTAATTTTTGATGTTTAAGGAAATGGTAGCGTGTGTGGGTGGAAAAAAATTATCTGAAGACCAAGCTAGTTTAGAAGCCTGTAGAGAAAGATCCTAGTTTAGCTGTCTGGGAGCATAATAGGAAAACTATTTAGCATCTCTCTAATCAGCTCATAAAGCTGACATTGCAAGGCTTTCAATGAATCGGGCTGAAAAGAATTGCTTTAGGGTTCCTACTTGCCAGTTTCATTTTGTCTATATTGAACCACCCACAGTGGTGGAATTTCCTTGGTCGGAAGCTAGAGAGCAGTTAAAAAACATAAAATGATATATTAGCCTGAACTACTCGCAAAGCATTAAACGTTACAGGGGGAAGCCACATCTTCAGCCTGGAGTCCTGGGGGCTTGTTGCTGCAGGAAGGAATTTCCTGGCACTTTAGTTCTAAGGGCAGGATGCTGTTGGAAAAGCACCCCCAAAAATGGGTTACAATAGGAAGTTTGATACCTCAGCCATGTGGTGATGGGGCTCAGGAGAAGCTCTGAGCCAGTCTGCTCTCCCATCACATCCACTGTGGGGCAGGAGTAGAGAGATGAGGTCTTCAGAGAAACTTTCAAGGGAGTTTTAGCAGCTTGGCAAAGCCACCGAGATGGAGGGGGTGTTGGTGAGGTCGTAGAGGATGTTGCCTTTGCCTTCAGCAGGGGGAGTTCACAGGGAAGCCATGAATTTGCTGAAAGTGCTATCTTTTTTGCAAGTTATATGTGCCTAGTAATGCTTTGAGGTATTTGTCAACAGTTTGACTGTTGAGTGGTGAAGAGTTCATCTTACTGCACCACTGACTTCCCTTCTGTTCTCTCTGTTTCTTCTTTTTAAGTTTATTTTAAGCTTTTATTACGCCTCCTCCCGAACATCTTCACAACGTTCTTGGTGCTACTGAAAAACACAGGGATGCCCTTTTTTTAGAGGTGGCAGCTCCAGTGGATGGAAGGATTTAGCAGATCCACCAGCCAGTTGGTTTGCAAAGCACTTTGTGAGTCCCTCAGGGAGCACGTGTGTGTGTGTGCAGTTACGTGTTACTGTGAACGTCTGCAAATACACACATTGAGCAGGAAAAGTCCCCCTGAGTGTGTCAGCTGTGGCACCTTTTGTAGGGTCTTTATTCATGAACTAATTGTGTTTCATGAAAAGAGAAGTTGAATCCTGTAGCTCTTGTTGCTGCTGCTGGTTTTACTAAGCACAAATGGATTTCTTAGCTGTTGTAATCACATCCACTAGCTGCAGAGGAAAGAATTTATACGCCTAGGTTCTAAAAAAATCACTTTTTCTGTTTAATTGGCTTGGAAGTGTATTTGGGAATAAGTTCTGTTTCCTATTAAGAGTTCAGCACTCGGTGTGTGGAGCAGGCAGCTGGTGCTGGCCAGGAGCCCGAGCGTTGTCATGATTCACATCTCTATTTGTCTTCGTTCTCTGACACCAGGCAAAGGAAAGAGAGAAGGAAAATAAAGAACTTCCCCAAGTGAAGCATATTTGAATTGCAGCTGGGACATGGAGATGGAAGATGCTGCATGTCTCCATCTGATCCCCAGGCATTTGTTTGCCTTCTAAGAATGTGTCACGGGGCTAAAACTGAAGGGAAATGTGAAGGGCTCCAGCTGAAGAAGTAGAAGTGAGAAGAGGCCCCACAGCCTGGAGGTGGGAGCTGTAAGAAGTGCTCAGCTGAGCCTGGAAGTGACCATGGACCTGGGTGAGGTGCCCTGTGTCCATGTGACTTGGGAAAGCAGCCTAATTCTGAACATTTGGATCTCGTAGACCTTATCAGATAATGATGCCAAGGGCTTTGGTTGGGCAACTTCCACAACCACTGATGGTTCTGTTGTTAGACTCATAGCTGTTTTTTAAAAGGCAACACAAGCAAAGAGGCTTTTCTTCCTCACTCCCCTAATTGGTGTGTTTGTCTATCTGAGCTTTCTCTCTTCCTTTCTAGCTTCTAGAGCAAGTGATGGCAAGTAATACACATTCCTGGGCTATAGACATCTCCTTGTGTTGTCTGTTCAAAGTGCTGTCTGGTGGAGCTCAGCCTCACCAGCTGGCAAACCCTCCAAACTCTTCTCTGTTCCAGGTAGAAAGCTTTTTAGGAAGGGGGGAAAAAACCAAAGTGGGCATGTAAATAGGTACAGTTGAATGTGAAGCTGGGACCAGAAGGTTCTTTAGTAGTTATTAGATGATGTTCTTTCTCTCTTGAGTGAGATCTTGTGGTTGGTGAAGTCTGTCGTTTTGGATTCTGTGAGCTTTAGTGGGAAATCCTGCCCCGTGGCCGTGAGGGTGCCCAAGGAATGTGCTTTGGGTGACGGGGCACGGAACTGGAAACCCAGGGCGTGCGATTCAGGCGGCACCATCCCAAGTGGCTGACTACCAAGTGTTTGGTGCTCCTGGCCCAGACCCAGGCGTGCCAGCAGTGGTCACAGCACTAATTGCCTCTTCCTCCCGAGGGATGCCAAGCCCGACGGAGCGTTGCTGGATCTCCAGGCACAAAAATCAACCATTCTGGGCTTTTCCTTTTGTCGTCTGGGTGAGTTTGGGAGCAGGAAAGCTGATACTTCTGGTTTGGTCGGAGCTGATCTGTTGTTTGGATGATTTGGTGAAATTAAAAAAGGGATTCTTACTGGTAGGAGCAAGTTTAGGTTTGGGAAGATGGACAGCCTGTTAGTTTCACTTGGTGAATTCTCTGGAGAAGTGAAAGCTCGATATTATTTTGAAATTAAACTGTTGCACGTTTCCCTTCAGGCCCTTGTTCCATCTGCTCCCTTCAAGACTTAAGAGTGGTGTCCTGAAAAGGGCTGAGTCAGCAGCTCGCAGGAGCATGCCTTTAAAGCCTTAAATTACATGTTTAATGCAGTGATGGAGAATCATCTTACGGCCTGAAGTACAGGATGGGGAGCCAGGAGTCCCCGAGTATTTTCCTGGCTTCTCCACCGACTCGATTCAATAGGTTTTTAATCTTGTGTCTTGGATTCCTTTGAATGGGGAGACCAAAATATATACTTTCAGGATTACATCATTATTAATAAAGTCTGGAGGCTGTTGAAGGGAGGATGTGAGGGGAGGAAGGAGCCCCACAATAAAGGGAATAGCCAGCACAACCCAAACCTCCCCAAACCCAAGCCTAGATTTGTTCTAAGGGATTTCAGCCAGTGCAGCTTTCTCAGAGACTCGGGGGAGAAAAATACATCCAGATCTTGGTCACGGCAGCAGAGGAGAGGGCTTTCCTTAAATATTTTCCTTATTAAATGTTGTTATTGTGGCTTATAATGATGCTGCTGTGAATGTACATGTTGGAGTCGGCTCCTGTCTGACACTGCCCCATGTAAATACTCTTGAGTCTTGCTGAATCCTCAGTTTCCTCACTGAAAAACAGTGACAGTTTTAATATCGATGCAATACAACTGTCTTGGAGATAAGGAGGGAGCTTTCAGGGAGAGCCAGGGAAGAATAAACCCAGGACTCGTGTGGTTGTTGTGCTGTAGAGTGAAGGAATCGGTGTAAAATTTTCTGTGCTGCTTCATCAACCCTCTTAGACCAGTTCTGTACTGGTCTGGTTACTGGTTACTGCTTGTCTTTGCCTCCCAATAAAAACTGCCCCGGGTGGTGTGGGTGGATATCCCTGCCAGAAGATGCCCAAGCCTCTCGGTGCCATAATTCCCTGTTTTTTCCCCCAAATCATGTTCACTGGAGGCAGAAAGCCCTCTAGGGTACTGCAGTGCTGAGTGGTTTCCCTGGGTGCTACTGGTCACACTGGGTTCCTGAAGTTTTCCCCGTTGGACCCGGGCGGCTGTTTCTTGTGGAAAAAATAAATACACCCACGTTCAAATTTCGCTGGACTCTGCTTTTCCTGATGCTGTGACTTGGGCTGAATAGTTTCTCTGAAGCACCTCAATAAACCAGAGCTCTGGGGCTGGGAGGTTTTATTCCTGGGGTGATGCAAACACTGTGAAGGCTTTGTCTCTGGATGCTTGAATTTATACCTCTTTTGAAGCGGTGACCCGAAGGGAGAGGGGGCTGTGGTTGCTGGTACACACTGCAGCGCTGTCTCCCGAAGCCTTTGGCATCACTGCCCCTCTCATCTTGGGGAGAATTCCTCCAGGATTCGCTTCCACAGGTGGAATTGGACGAGAAGAGAGATTTCTGGAATGTTTTTCCAGCACCTTTTCTTGGTGCTCCTGGTCCTTGCAGGATCCGGATGAAGATGAGAGACGATGCTCTGTGACCTGAGCACAAAATGTGTGTGCCTGGAATTATTTTCCTCACTGGAGATTTGGGATCATGTTCATACAGGCTTGTTAAAATTCCTTTTTGCTGGTCATGCTTCCCTCTGTGGAGCACGGGGTTCTCAGACAACCTTTTCTCCCTTTCACCAATTGGTTGGGGGTTTTTTTTTCAGTTCTATGGTAAATGGTGGTTTTTCTTAGTCTTTCCTGACTCTGAAGTCTCTAAACTTTTGAGGAATAAGGAGATAGGACAAGGGGCAACGGCTTCAAGTTGCAAAGGGGAGGTTTAGATTGGATTTTAGGAAACATTTCTTCATGGAGAGGGTTATTGGGCTTTGGACTGGGCTGCCCAGGGAAGGGGTTGAGGCACCATCCCTGGGGGTGCCCAAAAGACGGGTTGACCTAGTCCTTAGGAATATGGTTTAGTGATTTTTGTCAGGGTCAGGTTGATGGTTGAACTTGGATGATCTTTAAGGTCCCTTCCAACCCAGACAATTCTATGATAAAAGCAAACCTCCCCTGCAATTGCATTTTGGAGTCTTGGGACTCAGCCAAGAGCGAAAATAACACCTACTGTATTTGCTATAAATTAAATTAGTGTCTCCCTGATTAATCTTGGTATCAATTAAAGTAAACTGGAAGTCTCTTAAACCCACACCCCCCCTCAGCTGCTCATGGCCTGTGAGGTCTCCCAGTGCTGTGTCTTTTTTGAAAGGCTCTGGCACCTTGCAGGGGTCTGTCTGCTTTATTAATTAACGCTTCAGGGAGCACCGCTCTCAGCTGGTAACGATTATATCCTACCTCGGGCTGGTTTCCCCAAACCATTGTGTCTTTTGGCTCAAGTCCTTCAGCAAAATGACTCAAGAGCTTTGGTTTGAATAGAAAGCAGCCCTGGAAAGTGGTGTTGCACAGATTTTAGCTGTTCCTTAGCCTCTGGTCGCCAAAGACCCCCATTAACCTGCTGAGGAGCTGCTCCTTGTTTGCCTTGGCACAAGGGGGATGTTGTGAAACACACTGATCTGCTGCTTCCTGAAAAGGCTGAGGGACTTGGGGCTTCTTAGTCTGGAGAAGAGAAGGCTGAGGGGGGATCTGATCAACACCTCTAAATCCTTCAAGGGTGGGTGTCAGGAGGATGGGGCCAGGCTTTTCTCAGTGGTGCCCAGGGACAGGACAAGAGGGAACGGGCACAAACTTGACCATGAGAAGTTCCACCTAAAGATGAGGAGGAAGTTCTTTGGGGTGAGGGTGGCAGAGCCCTGGCAGAGGCTGCCCAGAGAGGTGGTGGGGTCTCCTTCTCTGGAGACATTCAACCCCCCCTGGACATGTTCCTTTGGCAGGGGTGTTGGACTAGATGTTCTCTGGAGCTCCCTTCCAACCTCATGTGATTCTGTGCTTCCACGCTGTTTGTCCATCCTTTTCTCTTGTAAAATCTCCTTATTGAGTTCAGTATTTGAGATTTCTGCAGTATCGTGAACCAGAACTGTAACCTTGAGAGGGATTTGGCATGTTCTGTTAATTCCACTGATGTGCCTTCTAACCTCCTGAGAGGTAGTGATCCTTCAGGACTTGACCGTGAGGCTGCTCACCAGGCGTTATCTGCCTCAAATATCCTTCGTGTAGCTGCTTGCTGCTCTGACAGAACTTCCAGAAGCTTCAGGAGGTCCCAGCGATATATTTCACCATCCCTGAAATGTGTTTAAGGGTGTTTAGATGTGGTGTTGGGGGATATGGTGGAGGGGAGAACTTTGTAGAGTAGGGTTGATGGTTGGACTCGATGATCCCAAGGGTCTTTTCCAACCTGAATGATTGTGTGATTGTACAGACAGTGCACCGTGCGTGAGGGACAGCCATGGGAACGCTGTAATGACTCCTTTGGGAACCCAACCTGTGGCTTTCAGCTCAGTCAGGGCCCCATTACCCCTCATCTTAGTTTTTTGGAGGGAGATTATTTAATTTTTTTTTGGTCCAGCTTAGGTTTTGATGAGTATTCATGGAGGCAATTCACGCAGTAGCAAGGAACAATAGCCACACAAAAACCAAGTAGGTCAAAGCAGATGTTTAGAGAAGATTCGAACTGAAAACCAGATTTTTCAGAAGACCACTAGGCTTGAAGTCAGACACCTCCTTTTTGGTATTTTTTTTTTTACTTATAAGTAACACATGTTATTCTTCTCCTTTACGATCTGACTTAAGGGGGTTACTCAAATTTTTTTATGCTGTTCCTGACAATTGCTCTGCCCCTGTGTTTATCCTCTGGGCTAAAAACCATCTTGTATCCATGAAAAACATTGTTAAGAGGTTTGTTTTGAACTCAGGCACTGGTAGGTATTGAATTCAGGCGCATCTGACTCCGATTGATGTCCCCTGACTCAGGAGCCTTTTATTTGCACAGAACACATGTGTCCTGCCCCCTCTGCTGCCTTTGCTTTGGGAAATCCCCTTTGTTCACTGCTGGAGGGGAGCAGCCTTGGGAAAGCAGTTGTGTTTCCTTCCTCTCTTCCCCTCTGACACTCACTGACGTGGGGCAGGACATTATTTGATTCCTCTCTTTCAGCCTCACCTCCTGACCTGCAAAAACAAAAAAAAAAAATGGAAAAATACCTTGTTTGCATAGCATTATTTCTCTGAATGACTGATGAAAATTTACAAATCTCAGTCTTGTGAGACTAATGTGTAAGTAGTACGTGGCTCCTGGAAACCAATTGTTTGTTTTCCAAGAATTTTTTGCCCTGTGTTCCCCTCGTCCCTGGTTTCCTTAGACCCGTTGTAAAGTCTTCTCTTGTGTTTCCAGTTTCCTTCCCTGATGGTCAGTGCTGGACTTGTAACACACGTGCTTTCTGCTTCATTTGTCTATTCCTTGGGCTTTTCATCCCCAGGTCTCAAAGCACTTCAGTAGGAAGCATGTGGTTGCCAGCACTAACACAAGGGGAAACTGAGGCACGGCCCAGGAAATGACCTGCCTGAGGTCACGCAGAATCAGAGAATCACAGAATGGTTTGGGATGGAAAGGACTCTAAAGATATTTGAGTTCCACCTCCCACCAGAACAGGGGGCTCCAAGCCCCCTCCAACCTGCCCTTCAACCCCTCCAGGGATGG
>BJBW01008103.1:8517-18934 GCA_004320125.1 Scolopax mira
AACCGAAATGTTTCTATGATTCTATGATAAGCGATGGGTAACCAGAGACAGGAGATTCATAGAATGGTTTGGGTTGGAAGGGACCTTGAAGACCATCTTGTTCCATCCCCTGCCCTGGGATGGACACCTCCCACCAGCCCAGGTTCCTCCAACCTGCCCTTGAACCCCTCCAGTGATGGTGCAGCCACAACTTTTCAGCTACTCAGGATTAGCTTAAGCTCATGTGGGACATTGAAGAACAAAGACACAGATCCCCAAATACCTCAAATGCTTTAATAACAAGCCACGTCCCTTTCTCCTTACAACTATTTGGCTTTATCTTCCAGGCTGTGTCATTGTTGCTATTGGGCTTTATTTATTTAATGCTGTTGTTTTCCAATTACTATTCTGTCTGCTTTCTGTTTGGTTGATCACGGAGGAAGGGCAGCGACCTCCCGAACCCCTCTCAATTGGACACTTCTGCTGTGGCAGATCCTGACGTTTCAAAAACAACTGGTCTCAGGTTAAGAATGAAAAAAGGACTAATTATGGAAGGTGCAAATGCTGAAGGGCCATGTGTCCTGTCACAGGCATCAGTAAAGAGCTACTGCAAGTCATCGGCACTCACGTATAGCCAAACCTAAAGAATTAAAAATCCCCCAACTTTTCCAAAGTCTAAGCCCAGCAGGGTTTGCAACACCTCAGGAGCCTTCTTTCATCTGTTATATTTCAACCTTTGCTTTTCACAAAGAAGTAATAAACTCCCTTAAAGTGACAAGGGTGCTGGGGTTTTGTCTGGGAAGAGGCTCATCCAAGACTGACAAATGTTCTCAGCCTCCCTGTACCTTGTCCAGCGTGTCAATGAATTCACATCATCAATTGCCCCGTACTCCAGACTGATAACAAGTGTCTCACCCAAAAGAAATGCTCCTCAGACGTCCTTTTGACAGCACCTAGCTGTACTGACTCTTAGAAATGATGGAGAAGATCTCTCTGAGCTGGCTTTCTCTGGTCTATCCTTCTGACAATGAAAGAATGCTCTCCAGAGCCTTCTTTATATCACTGTCTGGTCCAAACCTCATGGGAGGCTATTTCAGACCTCACTTCTTTGAGATCTTCCTGGTAGCACAACCTAATTCTTTTGTTTACTGTCATCTCATCAATGCTCTGTACGCTCTCTCGCCTGAAAGTTGCCTTTTGTGGTGTTTGGAACCTTCAAATTTATAGGCTGCCATCAGGTGATATGGAACCAGAACCTCAAGGAAAAGCAATAACACAACATTCGCTCCTAGATGTTTATTTTCCTGCACTAACCTCACGTGATGGCTGGAGTTCATGAATAATTTATCACACACAGCATCAGTTGAGCCACACTGACCAGAGAGGAAGCCTGGACCCGCCCTGCCCTCAACACCAGACCTGAGCGATGCTCTGAGATTTGCATCTGATTAAATTCCATCCTCTGATCATAACACTCGGGGACCAAGAGAATTTTTCTCCCTCTTGCTGTGTTTTACTCCTGTCACACGATAGAATCATAGAATGGTTTGGGTTGGAAGGGACCTTAAAGATCATGCAGTCTCATCCCCTGCCCTGGGCAGGGACACCTCCCACCACACCAGGTGGCTCCAAGCCCCCTCCAACCTGCCCTTGAACCCCTCCAGGGATGGGGCAGCCACAGCTTCTCTGGAGCCCATCTCTCCTGGAGCCCCTTGAGGGACTGGAAGGGGCTCCGAGGTCTCCCCGGAGTCTTCTCTTCTCCAGGATGACCCCCCCCAACTCTCAGCCCCCCCTCCCAGCAGAGGGGCTCCAGCCCTCCCAGCATCTCCGGGGCCTCCTCTGGACCTGTTCCAACAGCCCATATGCCCAAAAGATCCATATCTCCAGGGAGACCCATGTTCATTTGCCAAACCCTCAGGTTGCCCCAGACAGCACCTTTCCACCCCTTATCATCCCAAGCAGCCCTCAGGAAGGACTATTTCCCAGGCCAATTTCTCTTTCAGGAGGCTGCAAGACTATTGTCACACCGAGCAAGAAGACTTTCTTTTTTTCCAAACTTTACTCCTGAAAGATAAAAGCCCTGTTTGGAGATCGAGCCGCACCAGACAGGAGGCTGCCAAAAATACTCCAGGGATTATTTTGGAACACGGGATGTTCTCAATCACCGCAAGGATCCATGTAAGATGGTTTGGGCCGTGGAGGTGAGTCCTTCTCCAGCTGACATCCTCCAGTTGCCTCCTGAAGGCTTTTTGTTTTGATGGAAGAACTACGCCTACGCTCGTACTTATTATTGGCTTTTTGAGAAAGATCTAGAGTAAATTTTTTGAATTTTTTTTTTAATTTTTTTTTTTTTTTTATTTAGGCAGGATGCCGTCCCTCGCTTTTTGTCACGTCGGAGGGGGAGTGAGTCATCGAAGAGCGTCTGCCGTGCGGGATGGTGACAGCTTGGGTGAGCCAGGGTGCCAGCCTGGGGGCCAGGGCCTCTTCTCAGCTCTGAGCACCCATGACTGCCAGGGAGCTTCTCCACCTCCCTTCCTCCTCCTGACGCTTCCAGCCCCAGCTCTCCGGGATGCCAGACACCACGAGGTGAAGACGCGGAGCTGCTTCCTCAACGTTGGCTTTCCCTGCCTCTCCGTGGGATAAAAGATTGACAGCGCAGAACCATGGACTGGTTTGGGTTGGAAGGGACTTTTAAAGACTGCCTAGTCCAACTGCTGTGAACAGGGACACCTCCCACCAGACCGGGTTGCTCAGAACCTCATCCAACTTGGCCTTGAATGTTTCCAGGGATCCCTGATGGGTCCCTTCCAGCTCAGGATATAGTGTGATCCGCTTTGCTGCCCAGTAGAGCCATCTACTCCTTCCAAGAAGCAAGCACAGCCTGGGCATCCAGTATTTTAGCCATCCTTCTCACTTGTCACCATCCTATAACTCACCTCACCTCTCCACACCCATGTCCACCTCAGCTCTCGCTGACATTATGCTACAAAAACCATCTGGTTCTGCACAGGAACCAAACTTCTGCTCCATGGACCTCAAAGCTCTTTGCCAAGGAGAGCATCAGCATCAGGGTGGGTCTTTTTCCCCCTGCTTTTAACAACTTTAAGTCACTGAGACTCAACCATTCACCGAGACTCCTCACAGCAGGACCCGAGTCATAGCTGTTCATTAAGACACCTTTAATATTTCAGAATCCTGGCAGAACCACATCTACAATCCCTTCCACAGTGAAGAGTTTTTCCTCAAATTACACCTATTGGAAACCCAACTTTCTTTTGCACTCAGTCTAACAAACAGCTGCGTGCACGGAGAATAAATACACATATATATAAAAAAAAAATTGTGAACCATGTCAGAAAGCCCCCAGTATTCTATCTTAAATCTCTGCCTTTGACAGACAGTGGATTAAACAGAAAATGAGTTACATCTCCCCAAACCATATAAATGTGAGTCCCACATTGCGAGGTAGCGTGACAAATAGCTGCTGATATATAAGAATAAAAATAAACCATGTCTGAGATCAGTGCAGGCATCACTGCTTGTATCTGCCATGAAAATCAACTCAAAACCTTGGGATAAGAATTTCAAGTGCATGGTTTCACTGGCATAAAAAACTGTGAAACCTTAAAGAATAAAGAAAAACAAAAAGGAAAAGATAGTTCATGGAAAATATATACATATATATGTTTTTTTACTTTGGCAAAAAAAGAAGGTTGTTTCCAAAGGAAGAAATTTCCAGGTAGTTAAAAAAAATAAAAATAAATCAAAGGTGTCTCCAGAAGCAGTAATTCTAAAGAAGACAGTAATTCTAAAAGGAGATCTTTGCTTCTTATTGAGCATTTCAAAACACACCCTGTACCTCTCAAATTATTCAACGGCAGCGATGGAGTTATTTTCTCTTAATGGCAAAGGTTATACAATGACAAATATAGAAATAGAAATAACCAAAATAAAACCTAGGGCTTCTAAATTGTGGCCCTTCTTCTCATCTAAGGGGCCACAGACAATGTTAGGTCTCTGCCTGGTCAGTAAAAAGCATAAAAACTGTCACAAGGTCACTAAGCCAGGACTCTTCAATGATTTTGGAAGCTCTTCCAGCTTCATCTTGATGCTTTGTCTTCCAGCTTCATGTGGACTGCAGGCACAGGGATAAAAATGGTAACTCCCACTTCCCAAATTGCTCCAAGATTATGGTCGGAAAGACTTCAGACCTGGCTTGAGATATCACAAACGAACCCGCACCGATATTTCTCCAGTATCTTCTACGTTCCGATGCGGGACCAACCCCTGCCTGCTCTGCTCCTGATGATCTGCTCTGTAATGAAGGCCGGTGGCAAAGGATTTGGCCAAACGGTCCAAGAGTCATCGTGGAGGAGGAATTTGAGACGCCACCAAAGGGGCTGGTTGCGAGGAAGCACTAAACATTCTCCATCCCCACACCCGGGTGTCTTAAAGCATCTTCAAGGAGGTAGCTCAAAAATGGCAGCTCGCTTTAGATATCAATTTACTTGAAATATCCCCATTTGCTTTGCAGAAGAAAATACCTGCAGCACCCAGCAGCAGAACCTATACAATGATACGTCTCTTGTTGGGTTTTCTGTGGGTTTTTTTAATTTTTATTTGTTATTCTTTACTAATAAGGCACATCTGTGATGAAGAAAGCAGCCCGAGGCACCAGGCAGCAGCACAGTGGGCTTCATCATCCTCTCTGGCCACTAGAAATCTTTCTCTTAATTCCATGTCATCTTCCCTCTTCTAATCTCCTGTGACAGGTGCTAGCTAAATGCAGGGGAAAAAAAGAAAAAAAAAAAGGAGGTTTTCACTGTCGGAAAGATCCGTCAGAAGCACTTCAGCCTCCTCACGGTGTGAGTTCTCACACGCCGGAGCTTTGGCAGATCCATCCTGCCTGGTGCTGGCCCAGAGCCTCTTCCCGTGGCCGCAGGAGGGGATGGAAAGCAGCATCTGACACTTTGCAGGATCAGGCCCTTACACCCGAGTTATCACATCCCTTTTTTAACACCTCAAAGCGTCAGTAGCTTTGCCAGCCCCGTGTTGAGCTTCAGCACCACGTGCCTGAAGGCATCTCCTGGGAGTAACACTTGGCCTCTTGTTTTCCGGGAGGAGTTGAGCATTGCTAGACAATGAAAAACCCAAACTCCCCCTTCTTTCCAAACTGTGGATCTTTTGACACCCCCAAAGGCAGGCAGGGGGTTCTCAGCTTCAAAAATGAAGCCCCAAGGCTGGGATTCCTCCTTCCTCCTTGGTGACTGTGTTTTTACCAGCTGATAAGAGGAACCGGCCTCAAGTTGCCCCAGGGGAGGTTTAGGATGGATTTTGGGGGAAATTCCTTCACAGAAAGGGTTGTGAAGCCTCGGAATGGGCTGCCCAGGGCAGTGGTGGAGTCCCCATCCCTGGAGGGGTTTCAAAGCCGGGCAGACGTGGGGCTGAGGGACATGGGTCAGGGGGGGTTTGGGCAGAGCTGGGTTGAGGCTTGGACTCCATGATCCTAAAGATCTCTTCCAACCCAGATGGTTCCCCGATTCCATGAGTTCTGCAGCACGAACCCTGCCTCGTGTGGTCTGATTGAGAGGCAGGAGGAGCTGTTTTTGGCTGCCTGTCTCCCAACATCCCAGCAGCAGGTCTCCTCGCCCTCCCTAGAAACAATTCTCAGCTCTAAAAGGAACATTCCTCCTGCCTCAAAGGCACAGAAACTCCTGAAGTACCTCCAGATACCGTCGGCGCAGCATAATTATCCAACGACTTACGGGAGGGCATCCTTCTTCCCCTGAATAATTAAGACACTTTCCATTTCTGAGAGTAGGACGTGGGATTTGGGGAGCAATGTTTGGAGGCAGAACAGCAAATCCTCCACTTCTCATTCTCCTCCGCTATTGCAATCTCCTCGTGTTATCTATCTGGGGATGCTGCTAAATGAAAAGGTTTATGACAGCTCCTCAGCACTCAATCATAAAAACACTCTCTAAAAGATGTTCAGTAAGTCAAAGAAACTGTCAGCACTTTTTCTTTTCTTAAAAAAAAAAAACCCAAAACCCTCATAGGTAGGGATTTTCACAGAAGTAAAGAAAGTTTACGTGCCTAAATTCTACTGGGCATCAATGGGATTCGGGTTCCCAACTTCCTCAGCTTTCGGCAAAAATCCCTCTCTTATTCTGGATTTGCATTCCAGCTGACGAAAGAATAGCTGGTGGTTTAATGCACACAAATCAGGTTAAGAATATTTCTAAATGAGCAAGAATTTGAAAGTCAATGAGTTACTCCCAGTTTACACCAAAGCAGCTAAAAGCAGAATTTGCATATCCTTTTTTTTTTTTTTCTCCAAATAAAATGAAGTTTCTGTTATGGAAGAAAGCTAACATTTATACTGAGCTTACTCTCCAGCAGAGACTGGTTTTGTCTAAGCAAAAATAACTCTTCTGGACCCAATTCTCCTCCCACACCAGCTACTGTAAAGCCTCCAGAAGCTTCAGCGCGGTCGCTCTGGGTTTATTGGGATTTAGTCGCCCTGATTCTTGGTGATGAAAGGAGGAATTTAACATTCCTGGGTGCCTGGTGCCTTCCCCTGTACTGGTGAGGGACCAGCCAAACCAGCTGCACACCCTCCCCGACACCTCTCAGCGTTTCATGAGAAAATAGACATTTTCCCCACAAAATTTCTGCTCGGAAAACAAGGAATAAGAGCGGGGAGGCACCTCAGCACAGATCCCGTTTCCATGAATCAAGCTGCATCAGAGGCAACCGAGTTCGGCAACGGGAATTAAAAAATAAAAACACAACAGCAATTCTGACTCATTTCGAGCAAAAGATAGAGAAATCATGAGCTTTCTTCTCCCTGTTACAAGACAGGTCTTTTGGGGCTGAATTCTTCTCTCACATTTACACTTGTATAAACCCTGAGCAATTTTTTTTAAAGTCAGTATTTAATCTGCAGATTTTTTTTCCAGGAAGAGGATCTGATCTACAGAAAATCTAAATCAATATCAGCTGGCTTTAGGTCAAAGACCTCGAGCATTAAGTATTCCTGTCAGTGAGATATATACAGACATATATCACAGCCTGCCTGATAATTGCCTCTTATTCCCCCAAGGCAGCGAGTGGATAAGTAAAATATAATTAATTACTGTATTTTTCTGGCCTCTGATAACAAAGGCAGCCAAGTCACTCGTTTATTTTTGCTCGGCGCTGCCATCACTACTTAATTAAGAAAGCACAATGGTTTTCTTTCCTTTTCCTCTCTGCGTGATGGAGATGATTCACTCAGAAGGGGAGGTTCACACAGAAGGAAGGGTTCCACCCAATGCCACCAGCTGCAGGAGACAACCAGGGCTGTCACAGACCTGTGAAGCATCCGTCCCTCCCAGTTGCTCACCTCCCAGTTGCTCACATCCAACATATTTTCCTTGCTGCCAAACCAGACACCAAATTAACCTCAGCAGCTTCAAAAATGCACAGGACTTCGAAGGTCTGATGGGGAAGGTGTGAAATGTAGCTCCGTGGTCCCCAAGATCTCCCCTCTCTCCAGACAAAGCCCTACCTTTTAAAAAGAAATAATAAACATAACTGCAGCCCTATCAAAAGACTTGCAAAATAGAAACCTGGAGTTGATATCCAGATAGCACTGTGTGGCTGTAACTCTCACACAACCACAAGAAAGCTCAGTGTCATTTCTGTGGGTTAGATCTGGTGGGGTTTACATATCGATACCAATATTACCCATAAAACGTCTCAGAACTACGTCCTGATGATCAACACAGGAGCCTGGGACTTGAAACAATTCAGGTTTGGTTACTGCCATGCCAAGACCTTCTCCTCAGAAGGGCTTTCCAGCAGTTCCACCCCTATTGGTGCCTGGCATTCTTCCTCCCCAGGTGCAGGACCCTACACTTGTCCTTGGTGAACCTCATAAGGTTCCTCTCTGCCCAGATCTCCAGCCTGTCCAGGTCTCTCTGGATGGTGACACAACCCTCTGGTGTGTCAGCCACCCCTCCCAGCTTGGTACCATCAGCAAACTTGCTGAGGGTACATTCCATCCCTTCATCCAGGTCATTGATGAGTATGTTGAACAAGACTGGGCCAAGCATTGACTCGCAGGGGACACCGCTGGTTACAGGCCTCCAACTCCACCCTGCTCCATTAATCACAACCGTCGGAGTCCTATCACACAACCAGCTCTCACTCCACCTCACTGTCCCCTCGTCCAGCCCACGCTTCCTCAGTTTCCTAATGAGGATGTTAGGGGAGACAGTGTCAAAAGCCTTGCTGAAGCCAAGGTAGATGACATCTTCTGCTCTCCCCTCATACAGCCAAGTGTTATAACATCGTAGAAGGCTATTTTGCATACATGCAAAACTCGCTGCTGTGTGAGAGCCTGATCTGGGAGCTCACATTAAAGCAATTTACACTGTTTTAGGGAGCTCACAGACTAATTATTTTCAGAAGCTATCAAGGTTCATTAGAGAACACGGACAACAAGTGCAATGAAGATTTGGAGGCTGCTCGTGCACCATTTGGAGAGGGGAAGGAACACCTCCGGCAGCCGCGAGACTACTTCTGGATAGATAACACAAAGCTTGAATTTATTCTAATTTAATAGATTTTCAGATTTTCCTTAATGCACTGCGTGAAGTTTATTGAGCCAGCACAGGATGGGATTTTCCAAGTCACAGGAGATAGGACAAGGGGCAGGTTTAGATTGGATCTTTGGAAACATTTCTTCATGGAGAGGGTTGTCAGGCATTGGAATGGGCTGCCCAGGGAAGTGGTTGAGGCACCATCCCTGGGGGTGTTCAAAAGATGGGTTGACGTAGTCCTTAGGAATATGGTTTAGTGATTTTTGTCAGGGTCAGGTTGATGGTTGGATTGGATGATCTTGAAGGTCCCTTCCAACCCAGAAAATTCTATGATTCTATGATTTTCACTGAATTACATAGAAGAGTTGATGTCACCTTTTGGAGACCACCTCAACGCAAAGCAAGGTCAACCAACTCATCCTTCAATCATCTCTGTGGACCATTTGCTCCAGTACGGCCACATCTCTCATACTGGGAAGCACTGGAGTGAACACAGTGCTGCGGATGAGTCTCACCAGCCCTGAGGAAAGGGGAATAATAATCTCCCACCCACCTCTGCCTCTCTAACCAGGCTTCAGGGTGCAGCCCCTGCAGCTGGTTTCCCCGGCAAACAATCCTGAGGTACTTTCTGTCATTAAGAGGAAACTCTTGCAGGAGATTCGTTTTCTGCCCCTTCGTTTTCTGGGAGCTCCATTTCCCCACGTCTCTTCATCTGCTGCCCGATCGCAGCGCGCAAGATGCTTAACCATCACCGAGTGGATTGGGTCTGGGAGAAGGTTCCAGAAAGATTGCTCTCTGCTTGGGCTGTTTTTACTGTATATTTCCACCGACCCGTTAGTCACCATCACAATTCCCATGCCTTTGGAGATATCCATATTTTAGCACATTATCTAATTCACAGAGGTCTATTGATTCCCAGCTCTGCTCCGAAGGGCAGTGACTCATCTTTCAGTGCACACAATAGAAGAGCTGCTAATAAAAAAAACATTTAACATTTAGAACCAGAGTATCTGGATGAGAAATGCTGCTGCTCCTCAGACACCCAGCACCGTGAGAGGGATTCAGAATGGGATGGCTTTTCCCCCCTTGCCGTGGTGCTGAGTATCCGCACGAGCTCATTTTCCAGGGTGCAAATTCCAACCTCAACCAAACTCATAGGAGCTTTCTTATTATGGAAGAGGACAAGGAGGGCTTCTGGAGAGGGAATCTCACCCCTGCCCACAAAAGAACATGCCCACACCGACTTCATCCTCCCTAAACATCCCAACTGGGATCCCAACACGACTGAAAAAACACACAGCACCTGGTCCTACACCGATGCTTTCCAAATGAGTCCACGCTCCTAAATCTCCAGAACCAATTTTCTTTTAAAAAGCCAAAAGGCTGAGGGAAAAGCGCTTATACAAACAAGAAGGGAGACGCTGCTGCTGCTGAAAAACCCCAGCATCATCTATCCGTGGCCGATCAATAAGGCTTGAGCAGCACCACACACAAAGCTCTCTGATTCCAATAGGAATCTTATTCAAAGAGACTCGGTGCCACCTATTGTGATGATTTTGCAGACTCGTGGCATTTTTTCTTAATAATTATTATAATATTTATTTTTTTTTTAAAAAAAAAACAAGTGACAAGTGGTGTCCCTCAATGGTCAATGCTGGGACCAGGACTGTTTAACATTTTTATCAATGACATAGACAGGGGGATTGAGAGCAACATCAGCAAGTTTGCAGATGACACCAAGCTGTGTGGTGTCCATACACCTGAGGGACAGGATGTCATCCAGAAGGACCTGGACAGGCAGGAGAGGTGGACCCAGGTGAACCTCATGAGGTTCAACAAGAGCAAGTGCA
>BJBW01008104.1:3454-27847 GCA_004320125.1 Scolopax mira
GGAGGTGTCCCTGCCCAGGGCAGGGGTGGCACTGGGGGGTGCTTTATGGTCCCTTCCAACCCAAACCATTCTGTAAGTCTATGACTGTGGATATTACATAGGAAACTCCAGGCCGTGCACAGAGGGATTCACTGGGACATTTGGGAACACCATCCTGTGGCATTTGCCTGTGGCCACCGAGCCGTGGCCTCGCTCGGCTCCGCTGCTGAGCAAAGCATTTCCCAGAGCTCCACACCAGGCCGTGGCCTTCAGCGAGTGATTTTCTGGTGCATCAACGGCCCCGAGAAGGACACCCACTTCCTCAAATGCGAGGAGCCACACGCCGAGAGCAGCCACGTTTCCCTGCAGGCTGGGGGGAGCCGGGCTGCTGCATCCCCCCATCAGCCAAAGGGGTGGGTGGGGGGCAAAAAGGGGAGCCAAAAGAAAAAGGCAGCATCACCTTGGCGTCGTCGGGAAAGCAAGACGAGAGCTTTGCGGGAAAGCTGGGCAGGAAAGTACTTTTATGGGGTTGTTCACGGCCACTCTCGGAGGAGGGAGGAGGAAGTACGTTGGCAAATCAACCCTTGCTGAGCTCTTCGTGGAGGGGGGGGGATCGCACCCCGGGGCGCAGGAGCCCCACGGGACTATCAGAACTTCATCTCAGCCTGTCTCCTAAGCAAGGCCCCCTTGAAATCAAAAAAAAAAAAAAAAAAAAAAAAAGGCCCTCTTCTTTGATCCAAAATGTCCCTCAAGCTGCCTCGGAACTGGGAGTTCAACCTGAAAATGGATGCTGCAAAAATAGGTACCGTGACTGTTTCTTTATGCCCTTTGGTTCCTGCTTCAGCCTTTCAGGTGCTGTGCTCTGCCAGGGAGCCTGCAGCCAAGCACAGTGGCAGATTTTGGCTACAAACCTGCTTCTGGACTTTTGGGGAGGGGGACCTGCCCCCCAGCTACCGCTTTTGAGGCAGCAGCCAGTTTGCAAATGACTTTGCAAGAACTGATTTGCAAAGTTGTCCCCCAGGGATGCTGTGGGAGCATGGGCTCTGGGTAGGGTGGTGAGAGGGGGGGCCTGGCAGCGTGGGGCTGCTGCCTGTCCAAAACCCAGGTTTGGGGGGGATTTAAACCAAAGGAGTGGCTGAGGGAGCTGGGGGGGTTCAGCCTGGAGAAAAGGAGGCTGAGGGGAGACCTTCTCACTCTCTCCAACTCCCTGAAAGGCAAGGGTAGCCAGGGGGGGCTGGTCTCTTCTCCCAAAGAACAGGCCATGAGACAAGAGGAAATGGCCTCAAGTGGCCCCAGGGGAGGTTTAGGGAAAATTTTCGGGAAAATTGTGACACTAAAAGGGTTGTGAAGCCTTGGAATGGGCTGCCCAGGGCAGTGGTGGAGTCCCCATCCCTGGAGGGGTTTCAAAGCCGGGCAGACGTGGGGCTGAGGGACATGGGTCAGTGGGGGTTTGGGCAGAGCTGGGTTGAGGCTTGGACTCCATGATCTGAAAGGTCCTTTCTGACCCAGGCAATTCTATGACTCTGCTGGCACAAGCCTTGCAGGAGGTGAAGTGCAGGCCAAGAGGCAGATGGAGGGTGGAGGCTGGAGAAAGCAATCTCGCTCTTGCTCAGGTTTCTCTGCCCACCCCAACATCACTGTTTTCCTTTCCTTGGTGGTAAAGAGCCCTCTGATGCCCATGCCGGGCTCTGTGCCGTGGGATGGCCTCAATGGGTCATCTCCTGCCTCTGCCCAGGCTTTGCACAGCTCATCAGTACCATGGGATCCATCTCCAGCAGAAAAACCACTTGAGAAGGTGTCTGGGGAGGAGTGAGGGTCAGGGCTCTGAGGGTAGACCCAATGCCTGCCTTAGGGTCAAGCCAGGGAGGGGACGTGGGGGCAAAGATGCTGTGGGGAAGGAAGGGGGCACAAGCCCAGCAAAGGCCCTCTGTGGTCCTGACACTGGTCAAGGCACACGTTGGCAACTTGGTTTGTCCCCTCAGCAGCGAGATCTGCCCGAGCCAGGCTGAGCTCTTCCTCCCCGCACCGTGCAAGGTGGATTTTCTCACAGAGGCAATCTGGGCTCCTATCTGAAGCTGCTTTCCGGGGGGTGGCCAAACTACTTGCTTCACACAAGGCCCCAGATGAAGCCCTGCTGGCCCCTGGTAGCCACTGTTGTGGCTGGCTCAGCGATGCACAGTGAGGTGCAGGATGAGGCCCTGGGTGGTCCAGGAGCTCTCAGGCAAATGGAGGAGGCAGTTCATCCCCTGCACCCACCAATCTGCAGGACAGCAGGGGAAAAAACTCTCATGTAGCTCTCATGGCAGCATCCTGGATTTCTGTCTTGCTCATTCTTAGGATAATTTAAAGCTTTTTTAGCACAGAGGCTGTGGAGCAGAGGGTAAACTCAATGGGCAGCTCAGGAAAAAAGGCCAGGGGACCCAGAGCTGACTGCGGAGAAGCAGAGAGGGCAGATATGGGATGCAGGCTTGAACCTGTGTTGTTACCAGGAATTGCTTTTTTCCCAAGAAAAATCAGTTAGTGATAAAATTCTGGGTGCGCAGAGACCTGAGCGCTGGGGCACAGCTCGGTGACTGGGGGTTCCTGGCCGTGGGGACCGGCTGCTGCCACTCTCAGGGGAGCAGCAGGGATGTGACTTGCTTGTGGAAAATAATCACAAATTAGTCACCTCCTGGCTCCTCCCAGCTTCGAGACACTTCCCCCTCCTCCTCTCCAGCCCTGGCCATTTGTGAAAGCCCCAGGGCAGTGCGATGGCTCCTGTGGGCTTCCTCCTGCTGAGAAAAATGCAAAGCAATTTAGCTCAATGAAGGAGAAAGCTGCATTTGCAATTTTCATTGCAAAACCTGCCAAAAACTGTGGCACTTTTACTGTTTTTCATTGCAAGTACCTGACGTCCCTCCTGTGGGGCAGGAGCAATAGGGACGGCAGGGAGGGCTCTTGCCCAAGACAAGGATTTGGGGCAGGAGCCAACGTTGATGGGGACCCCACGGTGACACCCAGCACCATTTCTCCTGCAAGAGACACTTTGGCAGGGCTCCTCTTTTCAGGAAGCAGGCAGCAGGCCGTGGGCACCCTGGTACGGCGGGTCCCCAGGGCTGGAGGAAGAGTGAGGATGTTTTGGAGGAAATATTTGACTTCAGAGGTGGTTACTGCAGGAAATGCTTTGGGGGGCACCACATTTACTCTTAGTGGCTCTTTCCTGCCCTGTGAGAGTGGCAAGAAGGAGCAGGGCTGAGGGTGGTGTGGATGTGTTGGTGAAGGAGGAGATGATTACAGGTGCTGGGCCACCCTGGTGAGAGCCAGGGAAAAAGCTTCACCCCAGCCTCAAGTAAACTTTTCAGCTGGGCATCACATCCGATGCTGGGCATCACACTGGCCACAGGAGGTAGAAACTTGGAAAAGTGGTGAGGGAGGGAGCCGCAGGCTTGAAAGCTCTGGTTTTTTGAATGCAGAAAACTTTCCATCTGGCAAAAATAGCCTCACTGTCTGCAAAGCCAAGCTCCCCACAGCAGCTCACTCCCCACGCCTCCACGAGAGCCCTGTGGTGGGGAGAGCGGTCAGGGAGTGCTCGTGTTGTGGGTAAGAAGGAGTTGTTATTTAGGCCTGAAATGAGCCCATCGTAGTACAGGGAGAGCTGTCTCATGCAGAGGGAAGACAGAGATGGCAGAGATGGCACACGGTTGTGTGTGTGTCTGAACATGGGTGAGCCATGGCTAAGCACAGCCCCCCAGATGCACCATGAGGCTGGTGGTCCAGAAGGGCTGATACTAAAGAAAGGGGACCCCAATGTGCTCCCCTTCCTTATGCATCTGAGACAGGCTGCAAAGAGGAGAGAATAAACCTTATTTCAAGCAAGGAGTGGGCAATTTAAGCTCAAGGCTGAGAGCAGGAGGAACCCCTGGGAAGCAGTGCCTGACAGGTCACTTCCCTTCCAGGTGCAGAGCCCTGAGGCAGCCCTGATGGGCTTCAAAGGAAATCAATATCTCCAATCAAGGGTAGCAAAACTTGGCATTTTTCATGAAAGACATGATTTCACCTCCCAAGTCTGCTGCTGCTGGAGTATCAGTGCTGCTGGGCCGAGCTGAGCACGTTGGGGAAGTCTGAACACAGAGCTGATGGATGGAGACACATCCCTGGTCTCCCCCCATTTGGCCGTGAGCAATGGCCCCCACGAGCTGCGTCGCTGCAGCTTCACTTCACATTAAGCACTTGTGCTTGGCAGGGAGACCTCACTATGCAAAGCTTAGTGCTAATTAAGCTGAATGAACGTCAGCATCACTGTTTCATCGAGGTCCTGTGATGGGACAGGACAATGCACAGCAGAACTTGGGAAGGCATCAGGGCTCTGGCTTGGGGGAACCCCGCATCCTGCAGAACGGGGCTGGTCTGGAGGCAGCCCCTTGGGATCTGCTCTTTGGCAATGGGCTCTGTGGTCTCTGCACAGTGTCCGTGGGAGACACCAGTCCCCTCCATGCTCCTGGTGGCTGCTCCACCCCTGAGGATCATTCCCCAGAATTCCTCACCGAGGAGTCGGTGGCAGCCACAAGACATTAAGGAGCATGATTTACGGAGAGGAGTGGGGCTGCTCGTGAGTGGTTTGCTGAGCATGATAATCAGGAATAGTTGTGAGATTTGAGTAATGCAGGTATTTTGGCAAAGAGCAAAGAAGCTGCCCGGAGTTCGAGGTGCAATTTGGAAACCTGTTTTGGCTTTTTGTATCAGGGCAATTCCCAGTATCCACATTTTTCAGGGGAGCTGCCTGGCAAATCCCTTGGTCCTTGATTGCAACCACATCCTCTGCAGGGGCCATCCCGCAGCAGCACACCCGGAGGTACGAGCAGCATCCTCACTGCACTTTGAAGGCTGGTTTTTATATTCACAGTTCTTTTTGATTTTTTGGGGGAAGCAATTTGCAATACTGTGAAAAAAGGGAGAGGGGAGCTCAGGGCACCCTACCCCAGCCTGCCTCTGAAGGACGAAGGCCAAGCACCACAGGGTTTCTTTCTCCAGGGGATTTCAGAAGGGGAAGCTGCTCTTGAACTGCAGCCCCCCCAACCTCTCAAGTGACTGGAGACTGCTGGGCACTGAGTAAAGAATGGTTTGTGGCTCATGTTCCCGGGGGGTGTCTGTGTGATGGGAGCACCCGCTGGGGTGTGAGATGCCTCCAGTCCCAGCCATGGCCAGAGAGCGGTGGGTGATTTTTAATTTTTTCAGCTCATTCTTTGCAACCCAGATCCACGGCAGGATTCATCAAGGCTCCTGTCTAACTGCAGCTCCCTGCTCTGCTGGGCGCCTCGGGGGAAAAAGTGGGCAGCTGGGGGCAAAGATATGGGGTTGCCACAGCTTCCCCATCCCAGGGCATTGCACAACCCCTCCCTCAGCCCCAGCTCAGCCCCAGCGCCTGCTGACAGAAACACTGCTGGCCTCCAGGGCCCAAATCCTGCCCTGCTATCACACACAGGACCTAGCCAGGTGCCACCAGCTCCGTTTTAACAGGGGAGATGCAAGACAATAGAACTCAACATGTGCAGAGCCCAGTCAAGCTGAATTCCCCTGGAGTCAGATAATTATCTTGGCCTAGCAATCACAAACAGTAACTCTGCCCAGCTGGGTTGGCACTGGGGTCCTGCAGTGCCCAGTCCAGAGGCAAAAATTACTTCCAGGGACAGAATCACATGGGGGTAGAAGGGACCTCTGGAGATCACCCAGTCCAACCCCCTGCCAGAGCAGGTCCATCCAGAGCAGGTCCCACAGGAACATGTCCAGGGGGTGTTGAATGTCCCCAGAGAAGGAGACTCCACCACCTCTCTGGGCAGCTTCTTCCAGGGCTCTGCCACCCTCAAAGTCAAGATGTTCCTCCTCATCTTGAGGTGCAACTTCTTATGTTCAAGTTTGTGCCTGTTCCCTCTTGTCCTGTCCCTGGGCACCACCGAGAAAAGCCTGGCCCCATCCTCCAGACACCCACCCTTGAAGGATTTATAAGGTTGATAAGAATGATCCCATTTACTGTCACAGAAGCATTTGGAGATGCCCCAGGGCCATGCTGCCGGCCCCTGGCACAGGACTCATCTATGGGATGTGAAGGGGAGATGGGGGACACTGCTCTGCCCAGTCAGTAAATCCACACTGGCACCTCCTCCCCCTCCTTGGAGACTTTCCAATCCCATTTTGTGAGAACTGCTCCACTGGAAACATCAGGCAACACTCTCCCTGAGCAGAACTGCCATTTCCAAAGAGTGGGTTTTTTTGGTTTTTTTTTTTTTTTTTTTCAAGCTGGGCTGGGTCATTCCGCTATCGCTGCTGCAGGCTCTTTGGGGTGGGTATAAAAAAAGCCACACACACTCCTATTAAAAAAAAAATAATAAAAAACTCTAATGATTTTCTTCTCACTTGCAAGACAATTACTCCCACGCAGGAAAAAGGAAGCACACGCTGACAGATACTGCAGCCACTTCCTTTAAAACCTCTAGCCAGTTTGCTGAGCTCAGGCAGAGGGGCAGGGAGCTGCTCTCGCTGCTGTAGCTGAAGCTACTCCCGGGAACGGGTGTCGGGTGGTCCCAGCTTGTCCCCAAGCATCCCTACCCACCCGTCCCTCTCTCTCTCTCCTCGGCAGCCCGCTCTAGGAGCGTGATGAGCGGCGAGGTGGTGGGGGCCCGGCCGTCGTCCCCCAACCCGCTGGAGCGTCCCCTGAAGATCGGCTGGCTGAAGAAGCAGCGCTCCATCGTCAAGAACTGGCAGCAGCGGTACTTCGTGCTAAAGGGCCAGCAGCTTTACTACTACAAGGACGAGGACGATGGCAAACCGCAGGTAGGATGAGGCCGACGAGCTTTGCCCGTCCTCAATCTCCCCAAGTTCTCCCAAAGTTCTCCCACCTTTGCTCATCGGGAAATCGTGAGGGATGGATCTGGATATTAAAGAGCTTCTCGGCCTGTGGGCAGCAACAGAGATGAGATACCCCTGGCAGGATCATCTATGCACTTAAATAAGTGCCCACAAGCCCTGCTGGGGGCTTGGCCCCTCTGTGCCCAGGCAACGGGGAGCTGGAAAAAACCAAACAGGTACCAACTAGAACATTACTATCACTCTCCAAGACAACAGAAAAAGCCCGGGGACAAAAAGAGCTGGGTACACCCCCATTTCTGTGACAGTGGGTGCAGCAATGGGAGCTGTGAGAGGTTTCAGCCATGCACTTGGTGGGAAAGGTATTTTAGAGGATGCTTTTAGGAAGACAAAAGTGGGACTGGATGTGAGGATCCACCCAGAAGAGACCTCCTGGCAGGGCTGTGGGCTGGACAGATGACAGCAAAGGGCAGCTCCTTCCTCTTGTGGCAGGAGAGGGCAGCTGGAAGGATAAAGAAAGGAAATTTCTCTCTCTCCAGCCCCGGAGTTTGTCTCCCACCCTGTCCCAGCCCCATCCTTCACAGAAGGCTCAGTGGTGTTCACACAGTTTCTATTATTCAGCTGCTGCTCTGGGTCCACCCTGTGTGGCCAGAGGAACCCTGCCCTATTCCTCTGAGGGAAAGGGTTTGATATCTGCCCAACACTCCGGTGCCTGTTAGCTCTGAAGCTTTTTGAGATCCCCAGGGGAGCACAACGTCCACCCAACCCTTTGAACAAAACAGGGGTGCCATCTCACACTTGGGCATGATTCAAACACCTGTGGTCTGCAGCCCTTGGGGAGCATCACCCCTTCTTCAGCCTCTCTGGGCTGTAACAACCCCTCCGTCTCACTTCTCTCAACCATTTCACAGGGTAGGAGTTTTAGTACACCACCAGGAAGAAATTAGGTTGTTTTCCCAATTTATATTTATAACCTTTTAGTTTTCCAACCGTTTCCTTCATACTGCAACTTATTCTTTGGATATCTACAATCTTTTCCTTGGTTTGAGAAATTACAGGGAAAGGTCCTCCCCTTTGCTGGAAAAGCCAGTCTCTGTACAAATTGTTACTGGGAGGAAAACTAATCTTGAGACAGAAAAAGCTTGTAAGAGGAAGGTGATGAGGAGATCCTTGGGGTGAAAGCACAGGACTGTGCCCAACAGGATCCAGGTCCTATTTCTGACTTCACTGGATTTCAGGGTACACTGGGAAGAGCTGTCTCCCTGGTGTAAATGCGATGCAGAAACAGAAAGTGCTGCGAAAAGCTTTTTTGCTGTTCATGGCGCTTTTGGGCAGCTCTTCCCGTGACCCTGAGGCACCATCCTGGCTCATTTCAAACCTCCCTCATCCCACCGACGCCTCCGACTGATGGCGTTGAGGCTCAGGGAGCTCAGCTGGTCCCCGCTGCAGCTCGGTGGCTCTTGGGAGGCTGAAGCTGCTGAGAAGTATCATCTCTGCGGCTCCGTCTCATTTCCTGCCCCGGGAGGCTCCGGTGCTGACTAAGGCGCTGCTCAGCCCCACGCCTCGGCCGTCCCAACCATCCCCTCCCACGGGACCGACCCACCCATGATGGCCCTGACCCTTGGGGAAAGGAAAATCCAAAAGAAAGGGCTGTTTTCCACTGTGATTTTTTATTTTGCCTCCCTTTTTTTTTTTTTTTTTTTCTTTTTCTCCGCTCTTCTCCTGCAAACTTTGGGTTTGCTTTTCGGGTTTAAATGGTGCTGTGTTAAAGGAAGAGTCTTTCTGTTCTGGTGCAGCAGAAATGGGATGCTCTGGTCTTCTTCCACTCCCAACAGGGATGAAAAAAATAACATGGGAAGGGAGGAAAAAAGCCGGAAAGAGCGAAATAACTGGTTTTCTCATTCTGAGAATCACTTTGTCAGAAAAACAGGCATCTAGAAAGCCTCCCTTATTGTTTGAAAATAATTTTTAGCATATATATAGGCCACTAGCTCCTGCATCCTGTTTGAATTCTTTGATGCTGCAGAGCCACCCTGGCAGAGATGGGACATGGTTATTTGCAGCTCCTCCTCTGTTTTTCCCTAGGGCTGCCTGTCTCTCCAGGGAAGCACCATCAAGGAGGTTGTCAGCAACCCAGAGGAAGGAGGCAAATTTATCTTTGAAATCATCCCAGGTGAGGAACGCATCCCTCCTCTTCATCACCCACTTTTGGGCTGGACTGTCTACCCCAAACCATTTAGGCCAGTCGTTCTGGCAGCCCTTTTGCTCCCACTTCTTTCCAAGGTCCCCACTGCCCTGCGTTGCACGTGGAAATGAATGTCTTGCTTTCAATATTCAGATGTCAGGGCTGGAGGAGGAGGAGGATGCTGGTTCAGTGCCTGTGGGAGGGCCAGGCTGCAGCGTGAAGCAGTTTCTGTTCCCTTCCTGCAGACCTTCAGCGAGGGGGAATGTAAAAACCCTGCTTCATTTCACAGCCAGATAGACACTAATGGGGCACTTGGGAGCCAAAAAGCCTTTAGCAGAGAAAACGACAGGAGTGTGTTTTTTCTCCTCCAATCCTCCCTATAAATGTTGCTTATATGTTTTCTTTTTTGCAGGGGTCTCTGGAGACCAGAACCGGACAGGGCAGGATACCTGCTTGCTCATGGCTAATTCCCAGTCTGAGATGGAGGAATGGATTAAATCCATCCGACGAGTGCTGGGGTCTGCATCAGGAGGTAAAAGGGAGCAGGAGAGGCCTTTTCTTACCCTCTGCTCCTCTGCAGGGCTTTTGTGCCAGGATTTCAAAGCTGGTTTCATAAATCCTTCAAACTGGAAAAGGGAGCTACAGTGACTGTAACTCGTGACACCTCAGAAACCTACTCCTAGAGCAGCCCCCGTGGTGCCAGGGCTCCTGCAAACATGGGGAGTGTTAAGGCAACAGCAGCCAAGTGGGAATGAAGGTTTTTGGGCCGGTTTCAGGCTCTTTTGCAAACTTCCTCTTTGACTTACTGATCCCAGAAAATGTCGTTCTTGAAAACAACTCATATTCAGGGATAAAACACTGGAAAAGCTTGCCTTTCACCTGCTAATTTCCTTGCTTTGCTTTGCTTCCAGCTTTTCTTGCTCTTCTGCCCCCATTTTCTCTGCAGACCCTGCCTTGGTCACGCAATGGCCTTCCCTGGGCACAGGCAGGGCTTGTGGCGACAGGATCTGTGCTTCCAGCCCCTTGTGATGTGCATTTATTTATGCCATTGCAAAATTGTGCCTGGGTAAGTATAAAACACAAATCAATCGGAGAGGAAGGGAGCAGAAATTTGCCACCGTGTGCAAAACCCACAAAAGAATCAGCAAAGATCACTCCAGCCATTTTTCCTACAAGGATGCACTATCCAGATGTTCCCTGTAAGGATGAACTCCTCTAAGCAAGATCCACTAATGAAACAAGGCTGGGAGTCTCTTTTGCTCTCTTCCAAAAAGGCACTAACCCGGATGGTCATCCTGGGCCTTTTCTCCTCACCTCTGTGCTTTGTCAACACTATTTTTGTAATTTTTAGAGGCTCCGTGCCCTTCAGCTGTGTAAAACTGGAGCATCTCCCATAGCTCCTGTGTTACTGTAATTCACAGCGGGCAGAGGGTGCCAGTTTGACCTCTCTGGTTCTGACCCTGCTGTAGGCACAGGTAAACTCCACCTAAATGTCAACATCGTTGTTTTTTTCTGCAACCATGGTGTTTCCTGCCTCTAAACTGCAACATGCTGTGCCCTGGGGCAGGCACCGTTACTCATCTGAAATTAGGATTGCATGAGCCAGAAATATTTGGAGCGTTGCCCCACCTGGGTCTAATATTTAATAACAACAATAACAACTGCATCTGATCCTTGCTTAAACTTAGGAGGCTGCCAGTTTCTTCCAGATGGATAAAGTGTCCCTATATGACAGAAAATGTAAATTTATAGTGGTGCAGAGACCCCTGAGAATAGCAGAGAGGTCAGGTACTCTGGAGCTGCATTTTATGTCAATACACAGGTTAACAGACCCCAAAACTTCATGTTTTCAGTTTTTGGCCTTGATGCAAGCTGAGGCAACGTATGGATTTGAAGCAAATCATGGCAGAGTTAAGGTTTTGGCAAGAGCCCCCCCTGAAAGCAGCCCTGTGGACCTAGCTCGTTGTGAGCCTCTTGGATGCTAAAATGCTGGGTGGCTGCAAAGCAGGAAGCAACAGCAAAAGCGTCTCCAAAATCCTAGAGGGGTTTTGCAGGGTTGGCTGCCACCCTACAGTGATGGCAGCCCACCGGGGGGCTGGCAGGGACATTGAATTGGCCCCGGGGAGGTACCCCAAATTCACACATCTGCCAGCTTGCAGTTAAAGAAACAATTCATTAGCAGCTACCAAAGCAGAGCAGGGCAGGGTGGGAGGGGGGTAAAAGCAAACCACTATTTGCTTTTACTTTGCACAATAAGAGGTTTATATCCATTGTTTAAAACAGTGAGTCATAAATGAAAACCCTCCACGATCAGGCAGGTGCCGACAAGCCCCGTGGTTACAGATGAGAGTGTTTACTTGCATTTTCCTGCATCTGGAAGATGCAGAGGAATTATTTCAGCCTTCAGAGCAGGAGGTGAACACATCACAGGCACTACAGGAACAAAAATATGGTAGAGGACCATAGGAGCCTTTGCCATTAATATCCCAAAGCCAGCTCAAGTCCGGATTTGTCTGCTCTCACCATGCCCCAGGCTCTGAGGAGGAAGAGCTGGGATGCTGGCTGCTGCCCTCCTGCCTTCGAACTCTTCTTCTGCTGTGAGTTCAGGAGGAAAAAGCCATTGCTCCGAAGGAAAGGTACTGCCTGGTGCAAAATCTTGTGGCTCTTTGCGCAGGAGAGTTTCTGGACGGTGAGAGGAGAGGGGAGGGGGAAGAAAAGCAACCGAATTAGTAAGAGTTTCAGCCCCAAACCTCTGCAAGGCTGCTTTTCTTATTTTTCAATGGTCTCCTGTGCTTTCTAAAGCTGTCAGGTTTGTGTGATGAGCTTGCCTTCTCTCCATGTGCCCTCGCAACAGCAAAAAGCTGTTCCTGTCTCCCTCTCTGTCAACAGCCTGCTCCCAGGCAGGCACACAGGGTGGCACAGGACACACAGCTTGGCTTTCATCAGCTTGAGAATAATGTGCTCTTGTGGCCAAGAAGGCCAAGGGCACCCTGGGGGGCATCAAAAAGAGTGTGAGCAACAGGTGAAGAGAGGTCATCCTGCCCCTCTGTTCTGCCCTGGGGAGGTCCCATCTGGGGCACTGGGACCAGTTCTGGGCTCCCCAGTTCCAGAAGGACTGGGAACTGCTGGAGAGGGGACAGCAGAGGCTACAAAGATGCTGAGGGACTGCAGCATCTCTCCTATGAGGAAAGGCTGAGGAACTTGTGGCTTTCTAGTCTGGAGAAGAGAAGGCGGAGGGGGGATCTGATCAATGTTTATAAATCCTTCAAGGGTGGGTATCAGGAGGATGGGGCCAGTCTTTTTTTCAGGCCCAGGGACAGGACAAGAGGAAATGGGCACAAATTTGAATATAAGAAGGTGCACCTAAACATGAGGAGGAACTTCTTGACTTTGAGGGTGGCAGAGCCCTGGCAGAGGCTGCCCAGAGAGGTGGTGGAGTCTCCTTCTCTGGGGACATTCAACACCCCCTGGACACGTTCCTGTGGGTCCTGGGTGGACCTGCTCTGGCAGGGGGTTGGCCTGGGTGATCTCCCGAGATCCTTTCCAACCCCATATCATCCTGTGATTCAGTAACTGTTTATTATTCAGAGGAGGAAAAAGGTTTCACTTTGCTATTATTTCTTTTGAAGAAGTTCTGCTCTCCCTCAGTTTGCAGACCTCTTGTGGCTCCTGTGCTATCAGCAAAGCATGTCCTGCTGTCACATTTGCACTTGATGTGCCTTTAGCAAAACTTTTGGGTTCCTCTGACCTCTCTGCTCTCTCCCCAGCGGTGTTCGGCCAGCGCTTGGCAGATACCATGGCCTATGAACAAAAATTTGGGCAGCACCAGGTGCCCATCCTGGTGCAGAAGTGTGCTGAGTTCATCCGGGAGCATGGTGTGAGTGAGGAGGGCATCTTCCGCCTGCCTGGCCAAGACAACCTGGTGAAACAGCTCAGGGACACCTTCGATGCTGGGGAAAGGCCATCGTTCGACCGGTAATGCTGGACTCCCCCTCTCTTACTCTGCTAGGTCTGAGTAGGACTTCCCCAAACTCTGAGGAAAAGCAGCCTGTCTAACACCCCAGAGCCCCAGCAGGGCCCTGCAGGAAACTTGGACCCTCCAGAAGGGCTTGGCAAGGAGAGGTGATTCCACAGAAACCCCAAATGGAGGCAAAAGCAGAATCAGAGGGTTCTGAGTTGAGATTCAAGGAAATAAAGGAGAGCATTTAGGAAAATCCTGGCCCCATGCAGATATTGCTATTTGCAGGAGCAGCCAAGGAAGGAGGCAAAAGAAGAGCCTACGTAGCTCAACAGCTAAGTGTAGAGGTTTAGAGGAAGAAGATCAAGTAGAGGATCACAAATAAGCTCAAAGAACAGCCCAATGCACACAGCAGAAGTTAGTTCTTTCCCAACCAGCCCATCACCATGATGTTTTCCACTTATTTATCTTCCCTTCAACACCATAGAGAGATTTTGGCTGCTGCAAGGCCGCATCCTCCTGGTCCTCTGTGGGACTAAGAGGAAATGGCAAACTCCTTAAAGTTGAGAGAGCTGCATGTAGGTCCCAGGGCTTTGGGGATAGAGATTTGCTACCGCTGCTTCTGCAAAATGAGAGGAAAAAAGCTAGACCTCTGGTGCAACTCTCTATAAAGCCCCCCCATGACAGCCCCCAGACCAGCTGCCCCTGCAGGTGCCTCATGCTGTCTATAAAGAGGTTTCCCACCTCTCCCCACCCCCAGGTCAGATGTACCCCCTTGCTTTTGGTCCCTGTTGCATAGAGCATTGCCTGCTGTCCCTGCTCTGTGGCTTTACAGGACAGTGTGCGTGGGGGCAAGCAACGACCCCTGTGCTGGGATAAAGGAGAAGTGGGTCCTGCCTTTTCACAGCACCTAAAGTGAGCATTTTTGGTTTAATTCCCACCCTGCCCAGCATAATGGAGATAAGGAGTGCCCAGGCTGCTGTGTTTGTATGAAGGTGTTTGCCACCTCCCGTGGCACATGGAGCACTTCCCTGGGGCTGCGGAGATGGGGCATCACCTGGAGGAAGGTGGAGCCTTTATTTTTATTTTTTTATTATTATTATTATTTATTTTTATTGTTTTATTTTCTGAGAGCTGCTGGCACTGTCTGGGCTGCTTGTGGGAGGGGAGCGCCCAAACACAGGGTCTTCCCTGGACTTTTGTGCAGAACAATTTCCCTGAGCGGAGGGGTAACTTTTTCTATTCTCACCTGGCTTTATGCAACCTGGTTAGGAAAAACCACAGCACTTTTCCCCAAAAAATCCCTGTGCTGTGCCAGGCAGGGCCATGTCTGGAGGCGTAACCATCCCAGCTGTTGGTTTTACAGCTGAATGTTTCCTGCTTTCTGGGTGCGATTCCTGCTGAGAGCTTTCCTCTTGTAACTTGTAGGGGGGGTCATAGGAAGGTGAAGCCTTTTTTTTTTTTTTTTTGCGGTGGGGTGATTTTTGCTAGAAGTTTGTAAGAATTTAGCAACTTTAAGGTAGGACAAATTAGAGGCTTACGATCTTGACAGTGTCCTTCTGACATAATGTAAACTATGTGGTATGCAAAGCTGCAAACATCTGTCCCAGCAGAACATCTTCAGTAATTGCTGTTAATCTGAAATACCCCCATCAATCTTCAGCAGCTCTGGGGAATGGGGAGGCTTTGCCCCCCTAATTTGTCTCTGGCATCTATACACGGAGCTTAAACGCAGCCCCGGCGCGAGGCAGGGTTTGCTCCCCAGCTGCTGTGGGTTTTCACACGAGGGGCTCTTTATGCCTTGCAGGGACACAGATGTGCACACCGTGGCCTCCTTGTTCAAACTCTACCTACGAGAGCTCCCCGAGCCGGTGGTGCCCTGGATGCAGTACGAGGATTTTCTGCTCTGTGGTCAGGCGCTGGAAGCGGATGAGAAAAAGGTAGAGACGTGTTCATTCCCTCTCCTTCTGGCCTGGAAATTAGCTGTGTTTCAACAAAGCTGAGGCTTTGCAAGCTGGAGATGCTGGCTGCATACATAGCTGTGCATTACTGATCTTCAAAATCAGAAAAAATCAGGAAAAAAAAAAAAGAAAAAAGAATAAAAAGGATAAAATCTCCCACAGTCAGTGGGGTTTCCCCAACTTGACAACACGGGTTTATCCACTTTAAAGCTTAAATTTCTGGAGCAGGTCTAAGAGCAGCTCTGCCCCTCTTTTTGTCAAGCCCTTGCAGCAAACAGTGAGTGTGAAAAACCAAAAGAGGAAGGAAACCCAACCTCCTGGAGCCTCCATCAGCCCGAGGCAAGAGTGGAGCTGGGGGAGGCTCTGGGTGAAAGGGGGATTTGGGAGAGGGAGAAGTGAGAAAATGATGGGAACTCTCTTTTCCTAACTATATATTTTGGTGGAGAAGAAGCTCTCCCACTGCAAAAACCCCTCTCATGGGTGCTGTTCCTGTACACAAAAAAATAATGCAGATATCCTTGGTAGCATGAGCTCCATGAACTGCAGCGTTCAGCCTGATATTTCAAGGGCAAGCACTTCTTGGAGGTTGTCTCACTTCAGGATCTTTGGAGTTAAAAATGTCCTAAATGTGGATATACAAGCAATGGAAGGAGTTTAGGTGTCATCAGCTCTTTCTGAAGAGTTCATCACACACATGCTGGGCTGGGGGGGACCCTGCTCGCTGCTTTGCTGCTGGGTGATGGGCCACCTCCTCCTCCTGAGATCTGTGCAAATGCTTCTCCCTGCCCATCCCTGGGCTGCCAGAGAAATGTAACTTCCAAAGTGAGCAAACACCAAGAGGTGAGACCATACGGGGACGGGTGGAGTGACCAAGAGTCGCCCTTGACTCCATAATACATCTGTGAATCTTCACTTGCATTTAGGGCCATCAGGAACTCCTGAAGCAACTGTCCCTCCTTCCCAGAGACAACTACAACCTCCTCAGCTATATCTGCAGGTCAGTTCTCTGCACAAATGGCTCAGATTTGGTGTTGGTGAGTACAAATATTATCCCTGGGCTGAGGCTAACTCCTCTAGAGAGAGCCCTCTGAAGCTGTGTTTTTGTTCTCCTTGAGGCACCAGATCCTGACTTTTGTAAGGAGAGAATGAAAATTCTCTCATCATAAACACCTTGACGATGCCTGAACATAAATACTACCAAAAAATTCACTTATGGATCCCTGAGAATTAAAATCAAGTGTAGTTTTTCTAGACCCATGCAACAAACTGTAAGGTTTCCCTGGTTATTACATTCTAGATGGGTTTTTTCCCTTCCCTTATGATTTTTGTTGGTGAGCAGCTCTTCACACGGTAGTTTTTCTACTGACACCAGTTTGCAGTTATAAGGCAACTATATGTTATAAGTTTCTTTGGGACTCAAAGGAAGAGCTGGACAGATTAATCAGGATTTTATGCCAGTGGGTGTGTAAGGTTTTTTTTCCAGCCTTTCTTCTCTGACTTGAAATATTTGCTCTTTGATTCTGGCAGGTTTCTACACGAAATACAGTTGAACTCTAGCATCAACAAGATGAGTGTGGATAACCTGGCAACAGTGATTGGAGTGAACCTCATCAGACCCAAGATAGAGGATCCTGCAATTATTATGAGAGGTAAAAGGGACTCCTGGAATTATTGGCAAAGAAATTGCTGAAATGCTCAGTTGCATCCACAAACTTGACATAAAAAAATTTCTATGGTAGACCATGGGTATAAGGCAGACACATGTCTGGGCTCAGTAAGTACAGCAAGGCAGGGTAAAGTGTGTTTTATATAGATGTGTTATGGAGACAAACACCCCTTAGGAGTTCCACTGTGTGTTCCCTCCATAGATTTCAAACATTTCAAGAATTTAGTGAAGTCATCTTTCTTCTGCTTAGAGCAGGGAGGTGTAAAAGTTTTTGTAGAGAAACAAAGGAAACTCAAAGAAAATTACTGTGTAGCTGAGCCAAACTGAAATTCCTCGGGCAAGGGCAGGTGCAGGAGAACTAATAGAATAAATATTTTAAGGCCAAATACTTCTCTGTTTGGATAACTGGTACCTGGTGTTTGCTTGTCGAGCCAAAGCAGCACAATTTGTGGCTTGGTGCAGCTGAGCAGACACCCGTCCTGGCTGCTCCATAGTTTGCTCCTGCTATTCTGGGGTGATATAAAAATCCCTCTGTTTATTTGGTTTTATGATCATGCTCCTTGTTTCCACCTGCATTTCTGTGTGCATCTCCAATTTGGCCACTGGAAAGACCAACCAGAAAATGCAAGTGTGGATGGAAAAAAGCCCATCACATCAGGTTTGCCACTGACACTTTTTTAATATACTTCCAGGCACCCCACAGATCCAGAAAGTGATGACTGTGATGATAAGTGACCACACAGACCTCTTTCCCCCGTCCAAGGATGTGATGCCCTCCCCCCCCTCCCACAAAAATGACAAGAAAACCCCCATCCCACGCAGCTCCGTGGGCTGGGATGTGGCAGAGGATCCTGCAGTGTCCAGGGCAGAGAGCCGAAGGCAAATGGTAAGGCTGGATCCTCAGAGAAACAATACAGCATCATTATTGATTAATTATCATGTGATTAATTATTATGGGATCTCACATAGACAGTAACAGCACCATAGGGGTAAAGAGCTGTAACTGTCATCCCTGGAATAAATACATCAGGAAAATATTGTAGATAAACTTTCCACTTTCCTGTGGAAAATCTACTGTTCTGGGAAAAATGAAACCTCCTGCTAAAGTTTTTTAGTTAAGAGCAGGTCACGCTGGTAAAGTGAAAACATTGCAGATTAAAGGCTTTTCTCAGAAAGAAAGAATCTCTGCAAAAAGATTCTTTTTAATGGAAAACCTGCGGCCGTTCCCTTTTGCATGTTGAAATGTGCCTTTTGTTGCTCCTGCAGCCCCAGCAGGTGCTGGAGCCTCTCCCTGCTCACGGAGCAGGACCAGGCTCTGCTGATGCCACAGGTCTCTTTTACAGAGAGATGACCCGAGTTCCAGCGGTGCCCCAGGAGCAGCTGCGAGCTTGAGTGGAGCCAGTGAAGATAAAGGGTGCAAAGATACCCTGGGAATGTGGAAAACGCAGTCAAGGAAAAGAACTCAGACTCTACCTAACAGGAAATCTTTCCTGACTGTTTCTCCGGGGGAGAAAGGCACCAATGACAAAAACGATGTATTTGCCAGTGACTTTTGGAGGAACTCCCCTGGGAGCAGCACGCGCCCCGTGGGCCCCGACGGACACAAGAGAACGTTGTCTCATGATCTTTTTAAGCTGCTCGACCTTCACCGGGCATCAACCTACGATAACGTTCCTACCCCCCAGGCGGAAAGTGGGGAAGGCACCGGCTCCAGCCCCTCGAGCAGCAGCTCTGAAAAGGAATTCCTGCCCTGCCTCAGCCCCAGCCATCAGCCCCAGGAAGCTGCCAGTCCCACCAGCAGCCCCGCCGAAGGCTCCCAGCCCGACCAGGAGAGCAGGGAGTTCCTGCAAAACATGATCTCGAAGCTGGAAAAAGAAAAGGAAGTACAGAAAAATGACTACGAGGAGCAAATTAAAAGGTAACACGTGGCAGAGTGCTGCTTTCTGGAGAGTATGAGGTCTTCAGGTCATGTTATCACAACACTGGTATTGCAGAGATTTATTTACCAGTAGAACCATACAGTGTGTAATATTAATGACTAATGATAAAATACAGTATTATACTATAGACTATATATTATAGACTATCTAGAAGTCAATACTCATGTGCTGTACTCTCCTGACATAGTTGCTAATTTTAGATTATTACAATATTAATACTCTATAGTCCTTATTACATCACTGTATGGCACTAAAATGTTTCTGCAATAATTACACTGTCACAATTTGTTATTAGTACCATATTGTACCATTACACCATCCATAATTCAGCAATAACATTAACTAACATTGCTGACATTAACTAACTAGTACCTAACATTATTAGTGTTACTATAGCTTCACATATTGTTATCATATTATTATATATCACATATATTGATTTATTGCATCATGTTATGTGGCCATTGAGGGCTGGGGGATCAGGACAGAACCTCTGGCTTATTTTATTGCTTAATGACACAGAGGGCAGATGCCTCAGGAGCCAAATGGTGACTTCCCAGGACTCTTCTGATCTCATCCTTTCTCGTTCCATTTCTCTTTGCAGTCTTGAGAAGGAAAACTATGAAGTCTGGGCCAAAGTGGTGAGGCTGAACCAGGACATTGAGAGGGAGAGGAAGAAGTCTGAGAAACTGGAGCTGAAGTTGATGAACATGGAGCGCTTACGGGAGGACATGGAGAAGAAAAACAAGATGCTTGAGGAGGAGATAAAAAAATTAGCTAAATCCACAAGCAAAACTGATGCTAAAACCAACTAGGAGAAGATACCCAGCTGTGCACAGACATGAAATGCAGCTGCATGAATCCACAGGAATTGCAGGTTCAGAGCCAGGCACCTCTATCATCCTGTGTTCTGCTACTGTCCACGGGCTGGTTTGGAGGAAGGAGCCCGAGAGCTAGAGACTGGTTTATGCTCTGAAACAGGAAATTTCAAAATCATTATTTAGCGCTTTTTTTTGGTGTGTTTTCTTCAACTCCTCTTTCAGCTGCTCAAGTTACCTGTAGAACAGGCCAATACTTCTCACTGCTCAATCAGAATATCTTGCACTCAGGAGTTCAGGTTAAGGACACATTATGTCTTCACAGAAATAAACCAGCAAGCATCCCTCCTGCCAGCCAGCTGTCTCCTTGCTGGAGATACCCACAGTGCTTCTGAGCAGAACAAAAAGTTCTTAAATCCTGGATCTGGGGAGATGGAAAATCCCTGAGGTGGCAGCATCCATCACAGTGTGCCTCTGCTGGGCTGCAAATGCTGTCGGCGCCACGGTTGAGCCATTCACATTAACACACAACAGAGTTGGTTATTGCTTTTATAGAGCAAGAGAAGCCCAGACAGCACCTCAGGGCCACTGAGAAGAGACCTCATGCATCATCACTCGTGGTGCTGTGCCAGACCCAGCGATATATCTCTAGGCTTCAGGTATAAAATCACAATATCATAATAACCTCTTCAGTTAAGTGGCTGTTCAGTTATTTTAAATGGCTGTTCCTTATAGCCATGTATATAGAATTCCAGCACAGCTGCTGCTGTGAAGAGGGCTTTACTTGTACAGAGAGCAGAGAGAGTCCATCAGCAGCTATACCCCATATGGAAAATGGGGCTTCTGCATGGACACGACTGTCCTTGTGGACAGTTTTCAAAGAATAACAGATCTGAACTTATTTACTGCCTCTGCTTTCGTTTTTCTTCAGTTCATCTGCATAGAACAGGGTTTCCTCAGCCACTTTGGTGGAAACTTGGGTTTTCACTTCAACGATGATGCTGGCTCTCTCCTGGCCACTCGCTGCCACCAGCGTGAGGACTGACCTGAAGGTCTCCCAGTACCTTCATAAACTTCTCTGCTCTGTTCTCCTGCTGCCTGCCAGCAAGTCACCCTTCCTGCAGCACCACGATGCCACTGAAGCTTTTGGTGTAGGGAAGAAGATAACCAGACTCTGCAAGAAAACTTTTCACTCTTCATTTATGTTAAGAAGGAGAACACCACTGCCCAGCCTCAGCTCCACCTGGAGCCTTCATGGGAACAGAAAAGAGACCCCCAGGACTTAGCAAGCAAGATGCCTGGGACCAAACGTGGGTCTCTCTGCCGGGCATGGGGATGTTAATGGAACAACGTTGGATTTCTGCTACTGAGGACGTGGCTGGGGTGATAGGAAAGTTCAGCACAAGACAAGCTGCAGACCTGCTTGGCAGAGCCTGCAAAGAAAAATGAACTGGTGAGAGAAAGGGACACAGAGGAAACTGTGCGAAAAAAGGGGAGATTGGAGCGGGAAAAATGTTATTAGAGAATAAAAAATATTGTGTATGTAGCACTTGCTGCTATCAGCCTTGCTGGGGGAGGGCTAGTCTAGCCTTAAACTGAGCCCAGACTCCTTAGTTAAAAACTGAGATTCTGGTTGGTCTGTTGGATCCACCTTCCCTCAGCTGGATATAAAGTACTGGTAAAGGAGAGGTTTATGAAAGTTGAGCTGCATTTAAGAGTCTGACCCATAAAGAGCTCATTGGACCTATAGGCTCTGACTTCAGGTGGTTTTCCTTTCCATAGGTCCCCAGAGACTACACAGCTCCTCACTGTGTGGCCCACAAACCTTCACACCAGGGAATTACATTTTCCTGGAGGCCTTTAGAGGGTTACTCTGTGGGGCTACTGCGAAATCATAGCGCCTTCCAAAGAACCCACAGCCAAGGTCTTCTGCTCTTGCAATGATCAAATCTGATTAAAATATTTGAAATCTGAAATGTGGTAATTTAAAATCCGACTGAAACTCCTTTGCTTTGGACCAGAGGGACTGAACCTGCTGATGTAGAGCTCCACAGCCCTGCAGAGGGATGTGTGTCACAGAGAAGAGCCCTCAAGAAGGACATTGTGGCCTCCATCAGGCTTAGTCACCTTCAAAGCTAAGTTATGAGTTGTTCAGATCTCCCCCTCCCCATCACCCGCGTGTCCCACACACTACAGCATCCTGAGGAGACACATTTATTGTCTCAAAGTCTCTTTCAAACACCACTAACGCTGTGTTGCAAGTCAAATGTCCCACCATCCACCTCTGGGACCCACATCTTCCTGACACTCAAACCACGAGGTTTCCAAAGAGCCTGTAAGATGCATTTTTCCTGCCATCATTTGAGAGCAACCGTTCCCACTCATGATTCTTTTCTGTGAATTCAGATGATCTTGGCAGAGCTGCTTCAGTGTTTATTTAATTTTTTTACGTATACAAGGAACTCATTACTAATCTGGGCATGAGGCTCAGGAGACATTTAGGAAGAGATTTCTCCATTGGGTCTAGGAGGAACCTCGTGAACCATCTGGGCTGGAAATGCCACACGCTCCTTTCTGCAAAGATCAAAAGTGTGAAGAGGCAAGTAGTTCCTTCACAGCTCACAGGAGGCTGTAATGACGTGAAAACTCTTGGCTGAGGCTCAGAAGTCTCTGCGATTAGGAAAAGTGCACGTTATTTTAGTATAAACTGCACATTCCTCTGCTTCCGCTGTAGATAAGCAAAACAACCTCTATCAAACCATGACTGCTTCTGAAGATCAGAGTAGCTTCTTTGAAGATATTCTGCCCATTAAAATTTGGAGTGTTTACAGCAGTCGTATTTAGAAGACAAGGCTTCCTGATAGAGGTCAGGTGGGCCCGAAATTCCTGTGTGCCTGGGGGGGAGTGACTTGGGCATCGTATGAGCTGATATTGCTGTTGGGTGCTGTACAATAAGAAGGTTTTTCCTTTTATTTTTAAACATGAGCTTTTTCCAGAGACAGAAAAGTACAGATCTGCCCAGATACGTGGAAACTTTGCACCCTTTTTATCCTCAAATCCTCTCAGCTCAGCCACGCGAAGCTGAAGACTGGCAGTGCTCAAATCCCACTCTTTGGGATATAACGCACTTTCAGATCTTCTGTTGGAGACCCCACAACATGAGAGCCCTGAAAACTGCTGATGCATGACCTAAATTTCCTTCCTCCCTCTCTTTTCGCAGCAAAGCCGTGAAGCTTTCTGGGGAAGGAGCAGCAGAGAAAGTCTCTCCTCTTCCTGAAGCAGGGGCTGCTGTTCCTCTGCAACGGGCATTATAAACTCACCAAAGGTTTTTTGGTGGCTGCTTTTCAGCTCGGCAGGCTTTAAGCATTGATTCTGGATATCCTAGAAAGTGTGAAACTACAATGAGACTACACATGAAAGTACAAAAGGCTGTAGAATAAAGAATAAACCTGTAGAAAGACCCTTTTCAACCCTGTCCTGAACACTGTAGGCTTGGAAACTGCCAAAAAAACAGTTTTTCACCCCTCTTAACCTTCCCGCTGCTCAGCCAGAGGACACAAGAGCATCCCCTTCAAAGTGATGGGAGAGTGTGTGGGAAAACCCACAAAACATACAGAGGAGGTTCCTCTCCTTTTAATGTGACGTGGCTTTCCAAATTAGAGCAATTAAAAACACAGGTCTGAATGCATCTAAAACTATTAAACCATGCATTATGGGGTGAAAATACGACAAGTTTTAGGATATAATTTCAATCCTGTTCTCACGCTGTAGCATTCTTTGTGTTAGAGCAAAAAAACATGTTTTGCTCTTCTTAGTTATTCACCGTATTTAGGAATTCAATTGGATCCAGGCAGTTGGTAGGCGTGAGAGGCAAGAAAGTAAAATTATCCTTCCCACATTATTCTCTTTGGATCTCCAGCCAGTCACAGTTACACTGACTTCTCCCCTCCTATTTTATCAAAGTTGCATTTTTTGGCATGATAATAACTTTCCTTTTTTAGCCTGGCTCCTGCATAAAATGGCAAATTGCTGTGTGAGGCGAGGTGGACGTGCAAGAAAAGTGTCCAGCCATTATTTTGGGTGGCTGCTGCAAAGGCAAGAAAAGACGTGAGAACATGTTGTTCTCCCCAGGAATGAGAGAGTAACGCAATGTGTCCTTCCTTTTTACGTGAGAGCTGAAAGATACCCCCCAACAGGCTTCTTTTAAGCTGAAGAGGCTGCCAAATTGTGACTTCGTGGACGAGTAACTGTTCACAAAGGTGGGGGGAAAAAGCATCCTCAGACTTTCAGCCAAAGCCTCCCTGGAGGCGGCCCTGCTGTCCTGCTTTCTTGGGGTTTTCCTGCCACCTTGCTGCAGCACAGGGATGCTACGAAGCCAGATGGTCAATGGGCCCTGAGCAAAAATAACCTTTCTGATGAAGCAAGGATCAACGTGGGGCAGGAGGAAGCAGCTGGGGTAGCAGGGACAGGAGCTGCCTGAATAAGCACTCCTTGGGAGAAAATGCTCATCTACTCCAGCACAAAAACCCTGCAAGTTTAGGAATTTTGAGTTATTCAAGCAGGTAAATGCCCTGAGCGCTTGCATGGTGAATACCACCCAGAAGCTGCATCTGGGACAGCTTCTTCCTGATATAATTCGCATTGCCAACAGCTCCCCAAAGACATGGGCTCCACCAAGAGAGCTTGCATTTCTAGTTGTTTCCCTTTACAAGAGTTTCCTCAGAAGGTAACTCCCATAGAGAGAAGTGCTCAGCAGGGAATTGGGAACTTAGTTTCTTAAGAAATAAGGCTTATAAGTTCAGCCAAATGCAGAAACCAGGTGAGTGATAGGAATTTGGCTGCAATTTTCCTAACTCCAAGGCTCTGGGACAGAGCAGAGACCTCGTGGTGCTGCCACTTCAGGACTCCAGGGTGTGCTCGACCTTTAGCAAAGCATCAGAGAATGTACCAAGCTGAACAATCCAACAGGCAGAAGGAAACATCCTGTTTGCCCCCGGAGCCCATCATGCAGAAAAGGACCTGGGGGTGTTGGTCAACTGTCGGCTG
>BJBW01008104.1:27984-51977 GCA_004320125.1 Scolopax mira
GAGTAAGTCTTATGAGGAGAGGCTGAGGGAGCTGGGGGTGTTGAGCCTGGGGAAGAGGAGGCTGAGGGGAGACTTTATGATGCTTTATAACTCCCTGAAAGGAGGCTGTAGGGAGGTGGGGGGCGGTTTCTTCTCCCAAGTCACAGGCGATGGACAAGGGGTAATGGCCTCAGGTTGCACCAGGGGAGGCTTAGATTGGGTCTTAGGAAACATTTATTCACAAAAAGGGTTATTGGGCATTGGAATGGGCTGCCCAGGGAGGTGGTTGAGGCACCATCCCTGGAGGTGTTCAAAAGACGGGTTGATGTAGTCCTTAAGAATATGGTTTAGTGATTTTTGTCAGGGTCAGGTTGATGGTTGGACTAGATGATCTTTAAGGTCCCTTCCAACCTGGACAATTCTATGATTTTATGTGAGGGAAGCTTCAAAAAAAGCCACTCACTTTTCAGGCTGTGCGGAAGGTCCTGCTGTGCCCCCCTGCACAGAGGGAGCAACACCCCCAGCCCCATCAGCGGCCACTGGTGCCGCTTGTGAAAATTTGCTTTATCACGCGTAAAAAGACGATGTGATATTTCGTCCCTCTTAACACAGTGTACTGATAACACGAACTGGGAACAGGGGGAATGTTCCTTTAATCTCATCAGCTGGCCTAAACCCTGTTTGCTACATCCAGGGAGCTATTTCCAAACGAGTGCGTTTTAAAACCAGCCAGAGAGGCAGGGGCCAGGCTTTGACCTCTTATTGAAGAAATGAGGATAAGCATCAGCTTGGCACCTGCTTTATGAGCATGTGAGAGGTAAATTTTTCCTTTTCCTGGCAGCGTTGTCTTGTTTCCTTCCTCAGCTGCCCGATAAGGAGTAGCCCAGGCTGCCATGCAGCTGGAGGGGCTCCCCTCACACTCTGTGTGCTCTGGATGATGCTTCGATCATCCCACACAAGATCCCAAGGCCAGTGCAGCTTCTGAATCTTTTCCTTGACACCTTTACCCTGTGTCTCCCTTCCTGGGGCACAGAGGATGGATTTTCTAATGTTGCCAAGTCCTATCTTTGCATGTATCCACCTTTGCCATCCCGCTAAAAAAGCCGGTGCTGACCTCTATGGAAATGTCAATCCAGAAGGAGTTAGGAAGCCACCCAAGCACCCTCGGACAGTTGTTCCCACCATGACAGCTACCAGCAGAGCTCACAAGTCAAAGGCCAAATGTCCACTGGAAACTGGAGTGTTGTCACTGGGGTGTTCCCAGTGGGGGAGTGGGAACATCCTGCTCCATCACTACGTTCCTCCTATCCAGTGTAAAGAAGGCTGTGTGACCTGAAATGGGGTTAAATCACATTCACAGTTTGCAGAAGACCTGGGATACAGCTTTAGAAACTCCTTTGCTCCATGAGGCTGGATCTTTCCCCTGCCTGGCAGTGGAAGGGCATTGGCTGAGGGTCAAGGATAGCACAAGAAGTTATGAAAAAGCAACAGCAGATTAAATTACTGTCATCCACTCTGACCTGCTTCTGCTCGGTCAAATAGAAAGCTTCACTGATAATGGCAAGTAGGATGGTTTTAAAAGAAAAAAAAAAAGGAGCAGAGTCTTCCTTTCATTTTGTAAGGCTGTTAAGAAATTGTATGCAGGACAACAGCTGGGACAAAGCACCCTGGCATCCCATCACAACGTGGAGATGGAGCTTTAGTGTTATTTGCATCTACAGTGGGTTTTTAGGGCACTGGTGTAGGGCTGAGACAGTTCGACAGTTAGACTTTTTTTTGCTTGACCTGCCCCATGTCTTGGCTCCCCATCCTCTTCTGACCTCAGCAGCAGCAAGCCCATTGCCCGTGGAGGTGACCCCACACCAGTGCAAGCCTTGCATTGCCCAAAGCAGTTCACAGCAGAGTGCCCAGCCCTCACCATCCAAGCCAAGCTAACAAGGTCTTCTGGACCCATCAAGGTCACAGATTTTTACTCTCTGAAACTCCACACAAAAGTAATGAAGACTTTGAAAATGTTTACAGAGCACATATGAAGCAGAGCCAAAGATGCAGAAGTCCTGAATTCCCAATCTACACTACAAATATTGTGATAGCAACTAGATCACTGGGCCTGCCAGATAACCCTTCCTTTAAATAACTTTAGGCACGAGGTTTTAGGCCAGACAACATTGGTGCCAGAGGTGAAGACGCTGGCTTCTTCCCTGAGAAGAATGATGCAAGAATGAGAGAATGATGCAAAAGCAGGATGGTTATTTATGGAGGAAGAGCTGAGACCAGATACAGAGGTGTAATTCGCTTGTTCCCAGAGCTGCTATTATTTCCCTGTGCTATGGTTTCCCAGTTTCCCTGTTGTTACCTGGTCCCTGGAAGGCTGCCGTGTGCGTGCAGCAGGGTTTGGTTCAGCCAACAGCTCCGGCTTAAAAGTTACTCCTTTCTCTTGCAGTAAGTAAAGGGGTTAATGCAACTCTGGGGAGCTCACTGAGGCCCTTGTCTAAATTGTTTGCCTGTCCTGGAGCTCATTAGTGTTGCCCTGAACAGTGTCATGGAGGAACGTGTGTGGCAGCCCCCATCAGGAAGGACGCATGCCCCACGAAGCACAGCCTGCTCCCTCTGCCATTAGCTCGCTGCTCAGGGCACGTTGCTTATCTGTAATGCACTAATTAGGGTGGACAGAGGAAGTACCAGATGTGCAATCAATATTATTGGGCCAGATTTGCAGCTGGTGTAAATTGTCGATTGGCAGAGGAGTGTAAAGGAACGAGAAATGATGTGAGTTAGAGAAATCCCAAGGGAAAAGGAGGGAGTTCAGCAAGGAAAGCAACTGTGGTTGAGTTTATCCCTGCTTTCCCGCAGAAATGACTTCAGAATTGTTAGAAAGTAAGTGAAAATTGTAAGGGAAATTTGTATTTGGATGGTGTCATGCTATTTTATGTCTATCTCAGCAGCAACCAACTGCTGCAAGCCAAAAGCAAATCACTTCCACTGTTTCAGCACTTGGATCAGCCCATCAGTCTCCGAACCGTGTGGGTCTCAGTTTCCTGGGGATCCTCGATCTCATTTTAACTCATGGGGGAATGCACGTTGGGATTTCATAGTGCAAATCTGTGCAGTAAACAGGGATGAGTTATGCCAGATACCAGTACTTAGAGAAATGGTAAAAGGACACATTTTTCTTCCCATATGACATTTGCTGTCCTTACAGGCTGTCCTACAGCCTGTTTGTGTTTCAGGCTCTAGGCTTCTCTGTGGCAGTATCTTGGGACAGGCATCTGAAATCTGGTAAAGATAAAAGCAAAGAGAGCACGTTCAGTACTGTAGGATAAAGTGTTTTGCTTTCCCACTCCCCCAAAGCTTTGCATTTCGGCTCTGCCTGATTAGCCAGCACTGACAGCTCAGGAAATGGATTCCACCAAATCTCACAACAACTGATCTAAAATGCTCTAATCTCGGGAGAGATAAGGAGTTGCTACAGCAAAGCCAACATAAACCTGAGAGCTATGGGAGGTTGGACTGTTGTTTAGCCGTTGTTGCTAGTTAGCTACTGTACTTGATTTCAGAGGCCACCCTGTATTTAAACCTTCTCACTTAACTCGACACGTATCTTTTCAACACCATCTGACGCTCACATTCTGGAAAGCCTCAGCCACACGGAGCTGAAGGACATTGTTTGGGGAGCTCTAGTGCTGCAGCGAGCATCCCCTCATCCTAAAGTCACTGCAGATAACGATGGGCAGCAGCTTCTGCAAAACACAACGATGCTAATATTGAATTAATGGTTCTGCAGCTGCCCATCTGAAAGAAATACAGCACATCGTCTTTTTTGGCTGCATCTTGGGCCAATACAGAAAATGTAGTATTTGGAGCTAAGAAAAAAGCCACCCTCTTTTCAGGAAGCATCGCTCTATGTCACGGAAATCCATTCCTCTCATATCATTTCCTTTATTGCAGCCATGCTGATTGCTTTTATCCCTCATATTTCCTCTGTTTACATAACAATTGCAATCAAAAGACCCACTAAGCCCTTGAAATGCTGAGCAGGGGCTCGATTGATTTGTGCTCTGAACAGAATCACATTGGGCACCAACCCAACAGCATGAAACAAGTCACCAAATGTCTTGTTGCCAGAGTAAGCTCGTTTGCCCTGAGCTGGACATATCGCAGTATATGTGTTAGCAATATTTTCTGGTATTAAAAGTAATTCAATTTGCTCGATAATGCTGGTATATCCTAATTTTTACCAGCAATGCTGTGTGGGAACATGGAGTTGGAAGCAGAAATTTTCCCAGCTAACTGCTAGCCCAGATTCAGATTGACATCTGAAGAGACTTGAGAGGCAGTAAATTGGCATTTACTATTGTGCAGATACACTCAAAACAAAAATGCTCTCAGTTGCTGCAGGGGATGTTACCAAGGGAGAGCTGAACCCCCTTCCACCACTCATCTTCCTGACAATCACAAAATCACAGAATCACCTGGGATTGGAAGGTTGGAAGGGACCTTTTAAGATCATCTAGTCCAACCAGTGGAAAAAACCCAAAAAACACAACACCCCCAAAAAACCAAACAATAAACCAAAAAACACCCCCAAAACCCACAAACCACAGACGAACAAAAAACCCCCCCAAAACCACACACTACACCCCAAACAACATCAACCCAACACTAATCCATATCCCCAAGCACCATGTCAACTCCTCTCTTGAGCACCTCCAGGGATGATGCCTCAACCACCTCAACAACAATCCTTTCAGTAAAGAATGTCTGTGACTTGGGAGGAGACCAACCCCCACCTCTCTACACCCTCCTTTCAGGGAGTTGGAAAGAGCAAGAAGGTCTCCCCTCATTCTCCTCTTCCCCAGACTGACACCCCCAGCTCCCTCAGCTGCTCCTCACAAGACTTGTGCTCCAGACCCCTCACCAGCTCCATTGCCCTTCTCTGGACCCGCTCCAGCACCTCAAGGTCCTTCTTGTGGTAAGGGGCCCAAAACTGGACACAGTACTCAAGGTGGGGCCTCACCAGTGCCCAGTACAGGGGAACGATCACCTCTCGGATCCTACTCCCCACACGGTTCCTGATCCAGCCCAGGATGCTGGTGGCCTTCTTGGCCACCTGGGCACTCTGCTGGCTCATGTTCAGCNNTCTGCCAGGCAGCTCCAGCCACTCTGCCCCCAGCCTGGTGTGACCCAAGGGCAGGACCCAGCACTTGGCCTTGTTGAACCTCAAACTGTTGGTCTCAGCCCATCCATCCAGCCTGTCCAGACCCCTCTGCAGGTGAAGCCTCTCTGTGCAAATGAGATGGTAACTCTGATAAATTTCCCTTTGGTAATTACTGCCTTTATGGCTTATAGAAAAGAGAGTTTGGGCTTGATTTTTTAATGGATGTCTCTATTTCTATGGACTTGCAGTGCAAAACTGAGCTTTTTCTTCTTACTGAGAAAATGCTTTTAAAGAAGTTCATTTGCACAGCAGTGGGTCTGACAGTCTGTTTTCATGGGGAAATGTCCAGGGGTGCCAGGCCACAAACCCAGGTCCTCTTTGGGTTACAGCTGAGCCAACTACATGTGTGGCCAGGTCTGTCCAGCTAAACCGTCTTAATTACAGCTTGTCATTTTCTCTGGAGGACGTTCAGGACAGACACGCTCGGGAGGGCTTTCATCTGTTCTCATTTAGGTATTTAACTCTAGAAATTCAAGTGCATGTGTGGTGGTGTCCCTTTAGTTGCAGGTGAGAGAAAGGGGAACTGCCCCGTGCTGGTGTCCGTGTCTGGTGTCAGTGCCAGAGACCCTCTGGGTGGTTTCTATGCCATGGCAAGGCTTGGCCTCCAATGTGTCCTTTTTCACACCCAGGAAAGCCACACTATTACCCTGAGTGGGTCAGCACAGGAGAAAAAACCCACATTATTTCTCCCTTAAACTTCAAAGCAGGAATTCAGAGCAAGACATGGGTCACGTCTTGTAGCTGGTTTCTGCTTTCTGTGACACTCTTCACTCCCGACGTTGCCTGTGCTAGAAATACACAGCTGTGGCCAAAATGCCTAGTCCCAGCTCCAATATTCAACAATAATACACTCCATATAATAAACCTCTTTTTCCAAGAGGTGCTGATAAGAATTTCCATTTTTAGTCAAGGGCAAACGAACCATTCAGCCTTTATTTGTTGCTGTTGCAACTGAAGAAGGAGCAGAAGCTAATTTTTAAACTTTTCCTGTAAATAGTGCATTAATGAAGACAGATGGGTCAGCAATATAAACAAAAACTCTATCTCAAGCTAGTTTTGTTCTGGCTTTGTTTCCCAATATAGTAAGCAAACCCCCACCACCCCAGTTCCCATCCTATTAACAGTGTTTGCACTCCAAATGTTGAACAGGGTTATAAGGAAGTTTAAATTAACACTGGGCTGTAGTTTTTCAAATGCTTGAAGCAGATGTTCAAGTGCCAGGAAATCTTCCTCTCTCTCTCTCTTTCCCCCCTCTCCCCCCCCTCCCCCCGGAAAATATCACAGATTTTGCTGGGGTTTGGCTCAGTGTGTTTCATAAAAAGTACTTACTGGAACTTCTTGCATTGTGCTGTAGGTAAGTCAGGCACCGAACTGCCCGTGGCTGTTAAAACCCACAGGATCCTTTGATATCCCTTGGCTGCAGGAGGTCCTGGTTTGCTGTGCTCACTGAGCAGTGTAAGGGCAGTGCAGCAGCAGGAGCCTGGGGGAAGAGGCTGGGAGATGGTTTTTCCTTAGTGACTTCAGCCTGGGGAGGGCTGATCCTCATCCTTTTAGATCCTGAGTTGCTGCTCCCCAGCAAAGCCCTCTGCCTTTGGAAAGAGATATGTGCTCACAATATTCAGGAATACTTTTTTAAAATTTTTTTTCCCCAAAGACTGACATTTAGGCACCTCCAAATGGGAGCAGCACGAGCCAGCACCAAGTGTTGCTCGGGAGAGGGGGTGCCAAAACAATGTGAGGCTCTGCCCCTTCTCCCCAGTCTGCCCAAAATAAGGGTGCTGGTGGGGATGGGGCAGCACGGTCAGCAAAAGTCATGCTGAGCTGTCAGGCTTTAATGCTCAAAAAACTGCAATTCTGTATCTTCAATCAGCTACTCAGGGTGAGCCTGGACTCCAGGGATCACACCCAAGAAAGGGATAATGCAGGAAAGCTTTAGGGGGAAATCTGTTTAAGGAATTTTAGTCCATTTAGTGCTGAGAGCTAAGAGACAGGGATCATTTAAGGGAACCTCAAACTTCCAAGTGCTTTGTGAGATCTGGCATTGGTGCTGAGTGTCTGCACAGGAGACACAGCTGTCACGATTTCTTCAAAGGCCAAGAAATGGGGAAGATGTCTCGAGTTGATGCTCTTCTGGAGGTACCATGTGTGTTGATTTAAGAGCAGCCATCCAAGACCAAAGCTGTTCCCTCAGCTCCCTTGCTGATATGTTATCCAGGCTCTTCCTCTCTTTGTATCACTTGTTTCTGCCCCCAGCCCGTAGCCTGTCCCCTCTATTTAGGCTGCAATCACTGCCCAGCATTCCACACAGCGCCCAGAAAAAAAGGGACTTTGCATCTGTTTACACTTTCTTATGCATATTCAGTTACACAGAGAGGAAAGGAAAAATCCAACTAATATTGATGATTTTGGTGAGACAGGGTTGCTGCCTCCTTTAGCTGCATGCAGTAATTCAGGGATGGAGGGATGGATGGATGGATGGAAAGACAGATAATTACTTCCATATTGAAGCCATATTTTTCCAAACCTTTGTAAAATTGGTTAGAGCTTTTGTGATTTAAGTCAAGCATCTGCTTACACATTGATATAAAACAGATCAGAAATGAAAGGAAAACCAATGCACACTACTATTTAATGTGAAAAAGAAATTATTTTAGAAACAGAAGAACTCACAGCACTAATGTGGATGGATGGAAGGAAGGAAGGAATAAGGAAGGAAGGAGAAAAGAAGCAAAGAAAATGCAAGCATGCAGTGGAATACTTTTTCAGGCACTTGTTGCTGATGTTACCAGCACTTCCAGCTTGGTGCCACTGGCTCTGGTTGTGTACTCACTGTTTATTTGTGCACCATATGGACAGGTGCATTTAAAGCCACGCACTTCTGAGTTTGCAGAAACAACCTTAATTTGCTACGTAGGGAAAGCTCTTTATAAAATAACTACTCCCATTTTTCAGGTGCTATTTTGCCTGATCTCTGCCATCTAACTGCATGAGCGTGCAGCAAATGTCTTTGCATAATTATATTCAAAGGTAAGGTAAGGTAAGGTTTTGCTCCTGAAGCAGGCATGGGATCCTAACAGACACACGTCAATAAACAAAATACCATTCTCAATAGTTATAATCTCAGCTTGTGAACCACAGAGGTGCAGCTGAAGGATTCAAGAGATGCTCAGTTTCCTCCCAAAATAGCACAGTAGGATACATCTCATCCTTTTTGGTTTTTCACCACAAACCACTGAAATGCTCTTCAATCAGCAGTACAGTAAATTAGTGCAGTTACTACTAATAAAAGCCTGGCTGGCCCCTAATTCTAAAAAGCTATCACTGATATATTGACTGAGTTGTTCAAAATTCACACAGGCAGGTTTACTTACGGCTACAATGACATGCTGTGTGTGCTGTAACCATCTCCGGCAGTAAGAGGGTGTGAAGGCAGCTGCACTGCTTTGCTGCGTGGTCACTTGGAAATTGATAGTGATTATGGGTGATTACAGTGGGCTGCTTCTTATTTTGAAGGCACAGGCTGCCCTACATGCTTTTCAGAAGTGCTGGTTCTCTCCAGTGAAGGAGAGGGGTGCTGGAAGCCCCACTGGTCTGATCACTGCCACGGGAACAGTCGCAGAAAAGAGATGATAAAGGCAAATGTCGGATTATCTCCCTAATGCTGGATTATCACTCCTAACAAGGTGAATGGCTTGTCTTGGCAAATGGCTTTGTAAGAATTGTGGATAGTTTTGAAAGGATCTGTGCGGTCACACTTCAACCGTTGGCTGCTGCAGCTCGTGTCAGCAGATATCACACCTCCAACGAATGCTTTTGGCTTGCACTGAGCCCAGACTGAGATTGCAGTGTGGCCGAGGGGACGGGTCTGTGAGTGGTGTCAGCAGAAAGTGATGCAGCCCCATGGCACAGCCCGCTGTCTGGAAACACACAGCACGAGTGGGAACTGCATAATTCTACAATAAACTACACAGCTGGCCACTTACAGCAGTGCTACCCCTGCAAGAGTAGGTTGGGCAAGACCATACATACTCCAGAATGTTATTTAAATCACTGCAGGGAGTGCACAGTTGTGTAAGAAAGGGAGAGAAGTGTGCTATAGGGTATTTACAAATATCGAGGGGAGAATAAAACCCAGAAACTCAATCTCTGTGGCAGCACAACTCAACAGAGAGATTCCATGTAAAATAGGATCAGCAAAAGGTTTTATCCAAGTGGGATTACAACACAAGCACAAAAATAAAACATTCTGTATTCTACATTATATTACAAAGGCAGGCAGTCAATAAATAGATCAATAAATTATGGGAAGCACAGAAGAGTATGTGTGAAAATAGGTGAAACTGGTTTTAGTTTGTGCATGATAAAATCTTTTGTGTTCTTTCCTATGAAGTGTTGGAGTGATTCTTTCAAAGACCCTTATCACTTCCAGGGAAGATAACTTTCCCTTAAAAGTGTAAAACAGATGCAGGGACAGTAGTGTAGGCTCTGGTATAGGCTAAAAGAGTCAACGTCACTTACACTTTCCCAAGAATCTGACAAATTTGCAGCTTAGTATAAATAAAGTGACGGGTCTATTGTTTCTCAGCTCCAACACCTTCTTATCAGCATGATTTGTTGCAGAAGAGTGGTGGAAACATGGCATGTGACTCCATCATATATAGTTTAAGGGGGGGGGGGCAATATCTTTATGAATTGACAATTTCAGCACATGCATAAAGGAAAGATCCTCTCTATCTAGCTGGCACAAAGCAGGTTCCTTTCTGTCTAGCTCTATTCAGACTAACCACAATGCTACCACTTGGCCATCTGAACAGGATTACACAGCCATGTCGTGCACAACCTACTGGACTGGGTATGGGGACTAGTTTTAAGCTGGTATAAAGTGATACAATTTCAAGAATAGAGGAAATTTAATGCACTTAGTTCTGCCCCCCCCTAAAGTTCTGGCCCTTGAGAGACAACGCATGGCCAAGCCAGTGCTGCTTCACATGGGGTGCTTCTGTGATGAACACACAGGGGGGGAATCTCTGCCATTGCAGGTCCTTTGCTTTGCTGAGAGACATGGGGAAGGGAATGGATCCCTTCCTCTCCCAGTGCCAGGTCATCCCTGCCAGTTACCGCTGAGACAGGGAAAGATTAAAGACAGGATTAAGAAAAAAAGAAAAAAAGTCTAACACCTTGTTGTTCCCTAGTGATTTAAGAGCTTGAGAGTTATCAGAACTTAAGGTCTACAGAGGTAAGTTTTGAAAAAAATATCTGAGCGTGTAAAGAGCTTTATAAATATTTTACACAAAACTAAACAAGCTGGGTTTGTATTGCTCATAGTTCACCTATCTTTAGTAGCTCTGGAAATCCCTACAGATGCCAATTAACATTTATAAAGTACAAAAATATGCTTTTATTTCTGCAAATTGAATGTGCCCCCTTGGCACAAAGAGCCCTCCCAAAAAATCCAGTGATCTGCTCTATGCCCTGATCAGAAGAGAGACTCAGTCATAATTTGGACAGCAAAGAACAGCAAGAAGCAAGCAATGGAACAAAATATACATTTCCTACAGTTGTATGACTTGCCCATTCCCCGTAACAGGAAACATACAATTTTCTGTACATGCCTCTTTAAATAACCTTATTAAATAGGAAATCTGAAATGTACAAATTTACAGAATGAATCATTAAATACCTCCCCTGTGCACTCCCCTGTGCGTGCATTCCCTGCTACTATCTGCAGCCGCACTCTGATACCACCATGCCTTCGTATTTGAACTTGTAAGTGACCACCCCCGCATCTAAGTAGAGAATAGAGATGGGATCGAGTTTGGTGGGCACACAGCAGGCCTTGGAGGCTTTCTGGGGATTCTTCAAGTGAACCAAAGTCTGGACAATGGCATGTTTCGTTGGTGTGACATGCTCTGTTAAAGGGTAGGCGCACACTCCGTGGCACTCATAAGCTTCGTATCCTGCCGGGGCGATGATCCAGGAATCCCAGCCAATCTCCTTGAAATCTATGTAGAGTGGAGTCTTTTTGCAGTAGTTGCCTTTTGCATTCCTCCGGATTCGGGCAGTGGAGTCGTAAATTATGTTGGAGCGCATCTGGAGCAGCGCCTCCTCACCAGGCTGGCCGTGGAAATTGCCAACCTCCAGGTTCTCCAAGTCCAGGAGCTGCTCATGGTCTATCATTTCGTTCAGCTCTTGCTTCTCCTCTTTTTTGTCATTGCTTTGGTCATCAGAGAACACAATCAACAGGGGCACGTGCTTAGCCTCAGAGTTGATATCGATATCGAGTTTCCCCTCTCCATTCTGCTCCTCCCCTTCCCTGCTCTCTATATGAACTTCCAGCCGGTGTGTGGTCAGCCCTGCCCTTCGCCAACGCCTGATGGCCTCAGTGACCTCAAAGCTCTCCCACTCGCTGCTCGTGCCGTAGATCTGCCTGGATGCCAGTGCCACTGTCTTTCTCTCTTCTCCTACCCCCATATGGTCATCTTCCAGCACTTCAACAATGGTGACCTTCCGGTCAAGCCCATCATAGAGCATTTGGTCCCGCTCCACCAAGGTGTAGAGCCTCAGCTCTGCCATGATGATTTCTTCATGGTGAGGGATGGAAACATTGAACAGAAGAGGATATTTCCGAATTCCTGTAACACCGATAGGGTGAGAAGCCAAGTCTGGAAAAGACAAAGATCAAATATTTTAGAAATGTCAATACAGCAACACATGCACCAAACTTCATCTGACATGTTTTGCATCGCTTGGTTTCAGCTGAACAGTTCCAGTAGAGTCCTTTTTCATCATTTCCCAAAACTGTACTTGTAAAAAAAGACACATTTATTTTATATGTCTAAGGACAGCAAGATCCCAGACATGATAAAGACCATAAATCTGCATTCATAGATTCTCCTTCTATCCCCATCCCTGCCAAGGACTTCCTTGTCCTGGAAGGATTACATATTAAAAATGTGTTGCCTAATGCAGAAACAAAATCACTTCTAGGTCGTGGCACAGTAACTCTTTTAGAAATGAGGGAAAACATTAATCAGTGCAGGAGAGGAAGGGACGGAGGATTTAGCACTGGAGTGAACATGGGATGGACAGCACAGAAGCTGCATATACAAGACCACAGGCTGTATCTCTGCCTGCTGAGTGTTTCTGTACCAGCAAGTGTGCCCCTCTGCTGAAACATCCCTCCAAAACTGAAAGGGCCAAGCACTAAGAGAGGAAAAGTAGCATCAGAAGATGTAAAGGCTCCTGGTTAGGAAGAGCAGACAGTGAACATCCAGCGTGAACCATCAGGCAACAGAAATCCTGCCACAGACTCACTGGGCTTCAAGTGAGCAGCCAAACAGCTGTACTCAGCCAGGCACTTTTGGCAGCTTTCGTTAATAAAACATATAAGAAGTACATAATATCTGCTTGTCAGTCAGGCTGTCTGTCCTATCTGCATTGTTTGTTTATACACAGGCAATATGCATTTCTTCACACAATGTAGGATTCTTTGATTGTATATTTGTTGCTGAATGACTGTGCTGTCTACTTGGAACTCAGAAGACAGATTAGGACATAGGGACTATGGGTAACATTTCTGCAAAGGCAAACTACTTGTGACCTACTGCTATCTTCGTCTCTGACTTCTCCAATTTTGATGTTTGTAGAAAAAATGACACTGATAAAGTTGTAAGTATTGGCCATGCTCCATCAGTGCACTTAAGCAAGCAGTTAATTTGAGCACATGACTTGTCCCATTTAATTTCAGTTTTGAGGCACCTGCCCTATTGGTTTGTTTTTCCATTTTGCATTTTCATCTGTTCATAAATAAAAAAAAAAAGAAAATTTAAAAAATGGATTGGGCTTGTATTACCTGTCGATTGATAAAGGTGGGAGCTCAATCTGCTCTGCACAGTGTCAGGGGAGGAGCAGGCTGTGAGCTGGAAGACAAGGCTATTCACACTTGGCTGTAACCTCCCTACCGGAAGGAATCTCTGGGATTCCCTAGAGCTCGACAAGTCTGCAGTGATTCCACATAACAACAGGAGGGAGAAGTGCCACCTGGCCATATGGGAGATGTAATTCAGCAGGAGGCAGGGCAAGGCACTAGCAAGGCATGAGAAGTTTTCATTTCTAAGTCAGGATGTGACTTTGCTCTTTAGCTGTAAAGTCCACAGGTTTCCAGTACAGCCCCAGGTGGGCCAGGAAGGGAGATCTCCAATCCATAGGAAGAGAAAAATTTCCCTTAAGACCTTTATTGAAATTTTAAGAACTGATTACAGTCCCATTTACAATGGGTATGTTACAGTTCATGGGTTAAAACAAAGAGCTAATTCCAGCCATGCACCTCATTATATTTCTATAATGTTCATATAACAAATTTAATAAAGAATTTAGTGGATAATAATGAAACTACCATTACTGCCAATTTCCAGTTGGTAGGTGAACAAAAAAATGTACCTGGTATGATCTGTTTCCACTGTCTTCATCCTTGCATGTAATTAATTTCTCTACCAAAAGAGCTCTTTAGCATGAAATGGACAGATCTTCATTATACAGACTCTCAAGACACAAAACCACAAAGTGCATGGTCCCTCTAACTGTGTGTGTTTACGAAGCTTGTCTTAACATCACCAATCTCACTTATCTTGTTGTCTTGGGTTGGCAGAAGTGAGAGAAATACTGGAATGCCAGAAGGTTGAGCCGAGTTCACCCTAAGAACTTGGGCCATGAGGAAACGGCATCGAGTGCCCTGGCCTGTGGCCCGAGGCCCGTGGCTTGGAAGGGCCAGTGCCACGTGTATTTCTGGCCAAGGCTCGGGCTGCACCATTGGCAACGCTGCAAACCTGAGCGAATTTTAGGTTTGCCAATGGAATGATTTCAGATTTACGCCGCTAAACCACACTGTATTTTACTTCTTAGCACACTGTACTCATTTTTATCCCATTTATTTTTTCTGAATAGTGCAAAGTGGGAAAAGAACAACGCACTTCCCTCCATGTCCTCCTTTACGCTGATGGGCAGCGACAGGCACGGCTGCTCAGATGAGTAACCCTTCACCAGCAGGTGCAACTGCTTTGCCACCAACTCTTCAATACATCTCTCCACAGTGGAAAAAAGAATATGGAAAGATTTAAACCCCAGGGAAGTGCCTCTTCAAAACAGAAACATGTTGCTTGTAAAGGGTGCCCAGGCCCGGCAGAAGGACAGGGTGAAACAGAGCTCTTGGGTTCTCTCCTCACATCCCACTGCGGATGGACTTGCTCATACCCTCTCCTTAAAGTTCATCGCTTTGAAACAGCAAATGTTAGAAAAAAGTAGTAACCACTTCTATTCTTCATTAATTAGACTAACAAAGGATGAGGGAAGCCCCAAGGCAGTTTGAATAGATGCCTGTACCCCTGAGTAGTTAAAAAGACTGAAAGCATTTGTATTTGCCAGGTGGAGGAATTGGTATTTGGCAACGATTAATTGAAAATGTTTTTAACATAAAACCTGCATTGCCACAAATAGGTATTGAGAAACTATTGAATGTTAGCACCGGAACATTATCTTCTCCTTGTTGAACTGAGAGGGAACGTTGAAGTAGAAACACATAGAGAAATGACCTATGGTCACAATTAGGCTTCTTCAGCTTTTTTTTTCTTTTTTTTTTAATATGAAATATTCTAGTCCTCCAAAGAACCTAAAAGTTAGCCAAAATTCTGCTTCACTAGATATTTGCTGGACTGTGCTCAGATGCCAAAGGACAAAAACATTACAAATCCCATGAGGATCAATAGTGAGAGGATATTACCAGAAAGCCGTATTTGGTTAAGCTCATAATAGGAAAATATTGCACCTTTGAACAGCCTGTAAAAGCATTTCTTGCATCAATTTCAAATATTACTTAAGGTATTCGTTTGAAAAATCAACCAGGTAATTGCAAATGATGTGTGTCATTACGGTATAATGAAAAGGATGCACCCAAATTCTATTTGGTGCTATCCTAACATTAAAGAAATATCTTCTTCCCCCCAGATCTTGCAGTCTCAAAAGCAGAGGACAAGGGAGGTCTCTCACGAGCAGCAGGATGTGGGGAACACTGGGACAAGCAGTGTTGGTTGCCTATTTCCCACACCATCCTTACCAAAAGGCCTTTTTTTCCCCCCAGTGCATTTCACACTCCATGCTGTGTAAATACGGTTCACACTGACTATAAAGAGGCTCATTTCTATTTACCGTTCCTACAGATGCACGTGTCTTACCTTCATTTTTGAAGCTCCTAATAATATTTGCGGATGGCATAGATGTCCTATCAGTGGCAAACCTGTTGTACAGCTCTAGCATATACTCTGGTGGATCCACCTTGGCTGTTTCATGCAGGGGAATGTCAGAGAGGTTCAATGTCTTCAAAAACTCGGTTTTCATATTCTGAAGCAGCATGTTGAAATCAACGCCATCCTGCTCGGAGAGAATCTCATCGAAAAGAGGCACATCTTCCTCCAAGGAGGAGTGCTCCAAGCTCAGGATGGGACTGCCAGTGGCAAGGTAAACCGAGAGACAGAGGAGAGCCCACAGCTGGACGACTACGGAATCCATGACTTCGCTCTAACTTCAACCGCACTCAACAAGCTCTAGCTCTCCTGTGGGCTAAGTGGCGGTTTTATCCGCTGGGTTGTTGTACGCAGCTTGTGTCACACAGAGATGACAAGTTTGGAAGCTCTTGTCTTGAAACTTGTGATCCGTCCTGTCTGTCTCCCCCTTCCCCCTCCCCAAAACCAGGTCTCGGTAATTGGATATGGCTCGCTCTCTTCTATGGTCGCCCTCCCTCTCTTATCTCGTGCAGTGTAAGCTGTTCACCAGATTTCTTGCTATCTCACAATCCCCCTTCCCTTAATGAGCGTTTTGTAAACATTCTGCTAGGACACTTGGAGATAGGACAACTTTCTCCTCAGAGAGGAACTGCTCTTTCTCTCTGCCTCTTGGTAGCTGACTTCCTTTGCCGTGCATGAACAACTCTTGTCCACACAGATTTCAAGCTAACATGTAAGTTCTACAGATCCTCTATACAAACCCATCAGTTTCACACCAAGGGCAAAGAATAGCTCCTTAAGATGACAACTCCACCTTTCTCAGAACCGCCTTAGAGCAAAGTCTTTACATTACTCTTCCAAGGATCTTCTTTGGGTAAAGGTCCATTCTTCAGCGCTCGTGCAGCTCAAGGCAGGGGACAGGAGCTCTGGGCGCTACCACAGAACTGCAGCCATAAGGCCCTGAGTGCCGATGAGTGAGGAGAATTTCTCCCTTGCAACTCTAAAGCTGTGCCCTGCTGGAAAGAGCACCTTGAAGAGAGATCAAGTAAGAGCCAGAGAGGGTGGCTTGTAAAGCTGGGCCCTGAGTTTTTTTGATGCGGGCACCACACAGCTTGTGGTCAAGCATTTCCCCCGCACACACCATGCTTATTTTCACTATAAACCACTCTTCCCTCACCTAAACATTAACACCAGTTGAATGCCAGGGGTCAGTGCTGCTCAGAAGCAGAGAGAGGAGTGGAATATTTGCAAATGGTTCAGAAAATCTTTCCTTCCTTCTTCATGTTGTATATGTGACTTGGCAGGTTACAGCTATTCTTGATTTAGTCATGGCACTGCCAAGAGGCTGTCTAAAACTTATTGAAAACACACATAGGCCAACAGACTACTCCGACTTCTCCTTCCCATCAATTCAAATAGCTCAGAGACAAAGGTGGTTTGCCAAAAAAGATGTGCTAAAATTATTTTGTGGCCTTTTTTTGCTTTGGTGTGCAAATATCAACAAAATGCAAACATCGTGCATATAAACCTTGGTCCAGTTCTTAGATAACATTGTCCACTCAAATCTCCTTGTTCTTCATATACTTTTTGGAATTGCCCTGGTGTTGGGAACAGCCAAAGCTCAACTGTGCCCACCTGGTTCAGGGCCCAAGAGAAAGAGCCATTTCCTCTCATGTCTGCTGCAGATTGTCTCCTTGCAAGCACTAAGAACTTCACCCAAAGACCAAACCAACACTGTCCTGCTGATTTTTCTGGACTCTGCTTTTTTATTATGGGTAAGTGCATCCATTGATGTGTTACCCCATCTCTGCACCTTTCTTCTTCTTCAGTAGCCCAAATCTATTGCTGGCACAAATGGCCACAACTCCACCTGACTTAATGAGAAGAGTACTCCAGTCAGGCCTGTTTTAAATACATCCTTTTTTTTTTTTTTTTTTTTTAATAAATACCAGTATCTTTGTGCAAATAATGTGCAGTATTGATGTCATGGAGCCAGACTTCAGCATGACATTTGAATCTCATTTATTCAACTTTTCCTGTTCTAAACATGGGGAATTTGACCATAAAAGATAAATACATTATCAAGGTCCTTGTTATTGCCACACTACATACATTAGAATTAGGTATTTGAGCTTAGGAAGATTCATTTAGATCTCAATTTGGAGACCTGTACAAGTTTATCTATAAATCCTCTGCAGCCTCCTCAAAGGTTCATCTCTGAATATTGTGGCTTTCCAGAGCTAAGCACAGAAAACTCAGACAAATTTTGGAGCAGAGTTCAGGTCACTTCTGTTAATTAGCTGTAAAAGAAAAGCACAATCTTGTTTTTCTTGGTGATTCACCATCTAACTGTGTTGAACTAAGGCATAGGAAGTGAGATTAATATTAAAAACCATAAGAATAGATTTAGCCTTAACTCTTCAACGCAGCATGACTCTGGCTACTGTAAAGGAAAATCTTCAGGATGGCTGGTGACTGGTGGCTGTGCAGGCAGGAGATTTGTCATAAGAGAAATAGTACCTATAGAAGTGGTGTAATGCTTAAATATTAATTTCAGAAATGCACTGGTTTGTTAAAATTCAGATATCATTAGATGAGAGAAACATTCAGGAGGGGGGCAGCAGATGCTGAACCTTCTCAGCACTTCACAGCACGTGGCCTTGTCCTCTTCCGTGTCTGGTTTTTCCTTCTCAGACACCAAAAATCCTGGCCTGAGGGCACAGCACATACCTTGTTGAGCTCGTAAGCACCGGGATCTATGGTATTCTATGGATCTATGGGCTCCTCTCTGAGGTTCTGCGGTTTTCTCTGAGGTTTACAGCTGAAGGTTTTGAATTAAACAGGATTTCTTTAGTGTTTCTATGGCTCTGAGGTTTTCAGCTGAATCCCTCTCTGGCAGTTGTGGGGACTGCACCTGGCCCTTAACCTCACCTTGGGTGAAATTCTTCTGTTACTCTCTTAATCCACATGACCAACTCTAGAGCCAGAGAGGATTTTCTACCTTGACTCTGCTTTTCTACGAATTAAAACTTAGTCTGCTGTGCAGCTCTGGTTTGCTGGGTGACAAAACTGACCAGCGTTCCTTTCCCTGCTCCGGCAGTGAGATGAGCAGCGCTGGGGCTGCCTCAGAGCAGAGGCTGCCCACTGACCTCTCCAAGCCCTGCTAAGTCCAGACATATTTTCTATCAATCTCTAATTTCACACCCTGCAGATATAAATATGTAAAGTAAAAAGCAATGTGCACACAGTGATCTGACATTCATCTCCTAACCCACAAATATGTCATCTTGATTCAGCGGCTGATTAGGAACACGATTACTGCTCAGACATTCCATCTGTCCTTGTGTTTCCTCCCTTGTTCTGATAACTCCTAGAACAATAGCATATTGAAGGGCAAAGCAGCTTGCTGTGCTATATGAAAATACATATTTGCTGAGTTTCCTAGTTTATTCAATTCAGACTCTGCTGGGGATGTGCCAGAGGAACACCCATAGAGCACATCTGATATAAAACCAGCTTTTTGTTTTCTTGGGTTGCAGGCTGAGGAATATAATATATGCCTTTTTTTTCTTTCCTGAATTAAGATGTTTGACAGAAGAGCTTTATTTCATGCCACTGAAATGAAGAGGTATGGCTTTTTTTTTTTCCTTTGGATGCAGTGCAATTTACATGCACAATAAATATTCTAGAAAGGAAATCACTCAAAAAAATCTATGCTAAGTAGATTAACTGAGGTAGATGGAGAGGGAACATTAATAAGCATTAATGTTTAATTACTATTAAATCTGCAGCATAAGCAATGACATTTCACTGATGTGCATCAGAGAGGCAGAGTTGTAAGTAAGTCTCCTGACCCTCGCTCCTTGGCAGTTTGTATTCATTTCCCTGGTGAATTTGCAGTTGTACATAGGAAAATGTGGCTAATGGAAACCTAACCCTCCACTCCGAACCTGGCAGTGCCAGGGAACAACATTCAGTGTGTGCACAGCACTGTTTAATTAACATTTTGCCCTTCCTGTTGGAGCTGGCGACTGGCGGAGGTGGCTCGATGGGCTGGCCTCACTCTCCATTCTTATGCCATGGCAACAACTGGAGGGGAAACTGAGCCCAGAGACCAGACAAAGCAGCTCGGGGACAAACTGGGAGTGCCGTTGACACAGCGGTGGCCAGGGCCATGCCACAGCTCCTGGGAACCGCTCACTTGTCGAAAGGGTTGGTCCTGAAGATTGTGGGGCTCCAAAATAGACTCCAACCTCAAGCCTTCACGGCTTCTTCTGTCAAGAACAGAAGAACAGCACGGGTTTAGGAGGAATGTGTGAAGCAAGCCCCGTGCTGAAAGGCTAGAAAGTGGAGCCAGGCTTTACCAAGTGTCAAGGTCGACAATATTCAAGATCGAAAGGGTATGATGCTCCTCCGGGTAAGAGGAAGTGGGAAAAAAAGAATGTGAAATGTTTTTTAAGCATTCTCACCCCTCCTTAGTCTGATTTTTGGGAAGGAGCAACACCTGCTCTCACTAACACACTGGGGGATGTGGAGCCTTTCCCCAGAGAAAGTGATTAATGTTTGTTTATGTGTCCTGAGCTTTCTGGACATGAATAGTTCCTGGGTGAATAAATAGAGAGTTTTCCAGTTAGTTATAATGTCACATGTAGTTTCTCCATGTGTAAAAACTGGTGGATTTTGTTTTAGCAGACCATACCTTTATAAATTTAGATTTAAATTAAGATTTAACAAATTAAGATTTAAAAATAATATTGTTATTACATACTAGGCTTTTTAAAAAAAAATAGGAAAAAATTTTCCTTCTTTCTATTTTTTCCCCTTTTTCTCTGAAGGTTTTTAATTGATTCTATTGAAAGAATCTCTCAGAAAACACCACCAAGCAAAATCAAAGAGATTAAGGTTACAGTAGAGGAAAACAGAATTGTCTCTGGTTTAAATGCAGAAGCATTATCGAAAAGCAAATATTCCTTAGAGTTTTGTTTTGTTTTGTTTTGTTTTTTTTTTTAATATTTGAAAAGAGACATTTGCTGAAAAAATATTCAATTAAATAATCTGCTGGAGGATAATAAAATTTTCCTTGCCTTGCTTATATATGAATACAAATATCTCAGGTAGAACTGTGGCCAGAAGATGGAAGTAAGAGCATTTAATTTCAGATTTCACAAGGGAAGGACTCTCATCCACTACGAGCTTTTGGGGACCTTTCTTATAGATCTTCAAACTGCAACTCCAAACCCCCACATTTAAGACAGATGAGACAGGAAACCTAACAAGCATCAAACATTGCCAGTATCCTATGATTTCAACGAGCTTTTCAATTTCTGTTTAAGTTTTATGCTTATTTGTCAGCAGCACAGTTAGACACATCTACAATAGATAAGAAACAGATCCCGTCCCCTGAGAACGTGAGCTGCATGCAAAGAGACCAGCAGGGCAGCAAAAGGAAGCATCTCTGTTTCAAGGTAGAAAATCTATCAAACGCCTTGCCAAGGTAGCAGAGGACACAGACAGCAGAGCCAGGAGCCATGCCTCAGTGTCCAGAACTCAAAATGCAATGTCCTGCTTCACCTCAAGAAAATATCCCATCCCATCCTGCTCCTGCAAAGGATTTGCATTGAGGGAATCTTTGTTTTCGTGCTAAAACCTTTGAGAAAAAAATTATGTCAAGCCTGGAAGTCTTTTCTATATGACACAGAGAGCTGTCACTCTCAGCCACACGACTGCTGTTGCCCGTAAGTAATATAGCATTAATAAGGAAGAAAAGGGTGTGTTTTGATGGAAGAACAGAAGTGTCTTTGGAGACTTTAACCAGTGCTCAAAATCACTGAGATCAGTCTGAAAAGACACACGTTTTTCCACTGCACAGTGTCAGGAATTATAGGACAAATATCTACCACAGCACTTGGATCAAATCTCAACATTCAGGTTGAATCAACATGACATCTTGTTGAGAAGTTTTTAAAATTCATACTGGGCAAATCTGAAATCCTTTTCAAAAGCCATGTAAATAAAGGGATTTCAGTTGAAGGCTGCTCTCTAATCAGGACACCACAGATGTTTATGGCATTTGAGGGAAGTAGGAGAGTGATGCACACTAATGCACACTAGCAACCAGCACAGCATTTGAGCTGAAGTTTTCCAAAATACAGGGATGAAATTATTAGGAAAATGTCCCACAATGGTCTCTGTCAGGAGATAGCTGTGGCGTGAGGTAACTGTTGGGTGTCATATGGGAGATAAAGAAGAGTGTGACACTGACAGTGTGATGAGCTTGCAATGGAATAACTAAAATTAGTTTCCATTCCTGCATCTGCCTACGTCCGTATTCCTGTACGCCTCGGTTCATGGCTGCTCTGGATTTCCTTCCCATAAATGGGCTGTTCCCAGTAGCTCTCTATTCTGATTTCAGATGTCACCGGAAAAAGAAAAGATAGTATGTAGTGAAAGAGTGGGGAGGGAGAAGTGTGGCAATGCATGACAACTTGTGTGATGGAGAAAAAGAAAAGAAAATGGTGAGAAGAAGGAAAGTCACTGTGCAGCCATGAGGGGAGGGAAACACTTAAACTCTATCACACAACCTCCTTCTGACCCAGAGGCAACCCTGAAACATGCATCAATAGCTTTATATGGGAAGCCAGCAGCGCCTCTTCTTCATCAGCTACTTCCAGGCAAGTAAAAAGGATGGGTGACATCTTAACGAGCAGGGCACAAAAACTACCTGCACTACAAGGGGAAATTCCCTTTCCTCTCTCCTTTTTTCCTGCTGAGGAGACAGAAGCTCTAGGAAGGGCACCATCAGGGTACGTTTGCACTAGCACAACCTGCTCTCAGCTGCGGGTCGTTGGCCACGCAGCAGTACAGAAAAATAATGATAAGGAGAGATTTTCAAGCCAGTGCAAAGCCTGGGCAACTGAAACAGAAAGAAAAGAGCTGGAAACAGCTGTACATTGCCTTCCTGTCAGTGTCCTGTCAGTCATGTGCAGCAAATTCACTGCAAGCTCATGGCCTCCTTGTTCCTGTGAGTCCCAGCTCCATATGCCCTTCTCCAAGCAGTTATTCCGAAGAGCTGTCATTTTCTAGTGGCATTGGGTTGCTTTTGTATTTAATAGAGAAATTTCTAGTACACTCTCAAGTACATAGCTCAGTCCCTCAGTCGGAGAAGGAGACACAGAAGGTTCTTAGATCCTTACATGAAAAAATCAAAGCAGGCCCTTGCTTCTGTACATTTCACCATCTAACCTGTCTTTTTTCCTGCCAGACCTCAAAAGGAACTTACACAGGCGACAAAAATGCTTACGTTTAGCACAAGTATTTCCAGGAATAGTAAGCTTAATAATTGCTTATATCATTTAATGGGTAGAAGATGTCTCAAGAAATCTATTGATTTGTCCCCACTACCATGATCTTGGTATACACCTCCATGTAGATACAGGCTTCGATATTAAAAGGTTGTTTAAAATTTAGTACCCTCAAAGGTTGCACAATTTATTAATTTAGTCTGACAATTCAAAGCTGCTGGGACATGGTCAAAAATAAATCAATTACTGTCTGAGATCTTCACATGGCAGTGGGATGAGCAATCAGCAGAGCAGCAGACCAACAGGTAGGCTGCTAATACCAGGAGTTTTGATCCTGCAGGCTTCTTATCACACTTGCTTCACAGAACAGGGTAACAGAAAAAGGTCAAGAGAAAGTTTTAATTTTACATTTTTGAAATTCCTTCTCTCATCATCTCATTATTTTATGGAGCTTTGGTATTCATGCGGGTGTTAAACTTCAGGCAACTCTCTGAGCAGCTTCAGTGACACTGACAAAAGCAAGACTCAGCAAATAACTTCAGAAAAATCTCCAGAATTGTTCCTCTTTCTTTGTCAGCTATGTCCAAGTGGGCTGCTCGAGGAATATCATTCTTTTCTCTAATGAGAACTCCATTTAAATACTCCCACAGCCTTAAAAGAACAAAGTTCTTGGGAAACATTACTAAACGTATCTTGTCCTTAGTTCATAAAACTGGTCATTCTTAATTTTGAGCAATGGGATGGAAGAAAACAGGCTCTGGTGGCCAAAAATTATTTTGTTGACAATTTTGATAAATAGCTTGCAATTATTTAATTGACAACTTGAGTATTAAGCCGAGATGGAATATTTTTTGGCAGGATTAGTTGATGTCTCAGCATGAGATGGTAATTACAAAGCCAACAGCTTGCAATTATATCAACAAAACAGGAGGAGAGTGATTCGGTAAAAAATGCTGTTTAAATACGGCCTTACGAATACAAAAATTAAAATCTGTTAGATTTCAGTTTTTGTAACTTGATGATTGGAATTATACTGGATAAATTAGGGCTGTCAGCAGCCACACTCATTTTGTTATGCAACTGAACATAAAATTTCATCTTTTCTAACTCTTTTTAAGGGAAACCGTATAATACTTCTCAGCAATGTTCTGACTGCAACAAAAATTCCAAATACTGTTTGCCACTCTTAGTCTGCCTTTTGTAACTTCATTGTTTAGGGTG
>BJBW01008105.1:0-13460 GCA_004320125.1 Scolopax mira
ATCATCCTGAGAATGAGCAGTTTGCTCCACAATATGCTGTTAATTTCTGAGAGTTAGAGGAGGCCTATCTAAAATGTAAAATTACAGAACACAAAAATGGTTTGGTTTTACCTCAAACCGGGACACCAAGGCTGCCTCCAACCTTAATCTCCTACATTTCTACATCTCCTAATTCTCATTAATGGCTGATTATATATTCCAGAAAACTTTGTTGGACAAACTTCTTCAGTTAAAAATCAAGTTAAATTCTCTTAATGTAATGGAACAACATATGGTGCTGCTGCTAACACTGTAAAACCTGTGTCTTGGCCTCCTGGAGACAGTGCTATCTACCAAAATTTGACTTGGACATTTTTGACAAAAATTTCTGTGTTTTGCAGTGTAGTCCAATTTCACAGTGACAACATTCAGGGACAATGCACAGGAAAAGGAAGAACCACTGGCTCAGCGTGGGTCAGTGTCATTTACACTTTAATATAGCACAAATCCACGCAAAACTAAATATCCCAGAAAGCATTTACCATTCCCATTCCTTTAACAACAGAGTGGATTCAGGGTTTAGGCCATGTCTTCAATATAAACAACCCTCTGGCCTTGTTGAACTGCTCACCTGGCTACTGTAGAAGAAACTTCACTGTTTGTACAGAGAACTTTCCCCTTTTAAAACAGCCTGTGACTCCTTTCAGCCTCCTGTGCTAATGCCACAAATTTTCCAGTTCTGACATGAACATGCACTCTTTCAGCTTCTGGGCAGAGTTGTTCAAAGTCAATGGCCCTGCTGCTAGCGAGCCCATTGATCCACCGGTGTAGAGCCATTAAGTGTTGATGGCCCTTGATTGCCCTATCAAAGCTTCCCAGCTATAGTCTCTTCACTATTCGTCAACCTCCTGCTTTAAAATGAAAGCTCTAAACTGCACTTAATGTTACCTTCAAAATGAAGTGTAAAACACAACAGAGTATTCACAAAACACAAGTGGGAATTATACATTGACAGCGACATAACCGCAAAACTTCACCACTTTTTTCTTGCGAATTAAAAGAATGTCAATTATTCTTTTTGTCAATTAAAAGACTTAAAAAAATATAACAAAGAAAGAGTGAAGAGCAGAGTTCGAAAGACTACAGCAAGTGTGAGAAGGGAACAGAGAAGTACATCTCTGAGAAAATGGATGGATAATAGTGCTCTGACTTCATAGCAAAAAGGACAATCTCTTACTAAGACTGAGCTAAATGAAGGGCTATAAGAATCTTAAGTATTGTCAGTCTTGTGACTGAACTATCCTAAGGAGTTGAGTTTTATATAAGACTTTTTAATGAGCTCAGCTCAACTTGCTCTTTGGCACAGTGCATATGATTACTGATGATTTGCACACTAAATCGATGAGTATATTCTCATAATAAATTATTGATTTATTTCATCCCATTTCACCCAGTCAGGCATATAATTACTCACAGTTCTGCAAAAACATGGACTTGTTAAAATCCAAATACGTATGTAATCACCAGTGCTTTTCAGATTAGTTTTAATGTGGTAACTAATAACATGCAGATTGATACCCCAACCCAAACAACCCCCTCTTCATCGAAAGTATAGACGCATAGCAAAATTGCAAATGGATTTTATATTTTATCCTCTAAATACATGCCAGATGCTGAGCTGGTGTCACCTGGTATAGCTCTATTAAAGGCAATGTCAACTTATACCAGCTGGTCCATGTGACTACACATCTAGGTGAAAGTGAAATTTTGTTATTTTTATACAGAGTTCTTTGTTCCACTTACTTGGTTCTTCTTTAATGACAGAAAATTAGAGTCAGCTGCATATGTTGTTTTGGTTTAAAAATAAAATGTACAATTTAATATTGCTTTTATATTTGTCAAAAGAGCTACATTTCCAAACAATACCAAGAAAGGGACAGTTATTCCCCCATGAGAAGAAGGAGAAGTTTTCAATTGAGTTAAAAATGCAAGTGAAAAGGAAGAAAAAAAAAATGACTGCGGGGGAGAGCACAGGAAACTCTAAAAGGACTAAAATTCAAGAGCAGAAAAATTTCATGCAAAAAGAGTTTCAGTAACAAGTAGTTGCATCTACAACGGGCTGCAATGTCAGATGTTTCCATATGTGATTTTTTTCTCTGTGTTTTCAAGGATAACATGAATTTGTACAATAGACCAGTCTATACCAACCTTATATATGAGTTTTGGTAGATAGTTTCTTGTTAGTGCTTTGCAGTTGTTGTTTTCAAGCTCCTTTTATGTCTCATTTTGATATGGAAATAACAGAGGTTCAAATGTTAAATCACCTACCAAATAACGTGACAATCTTATTTCATTCAAATTTTCAAAACATTCTTTCCTGGTTTTGCTTTTTTAAAGGCAAAAAAGCTTTTCCATTTAGATGAGAGAGCTCCAAACTAGGCTGTATAAACTAATGGGCTGATTCCAAGATTAAACCAAGTCAATAATTATTTGTTTTTACAATATTTTGATAAACAGCAAGGTTTTCACAAAGGCATAATTATAAATAGAAAAAACATATATATATATATATATATGACTGAGTGATCTAAGCAGTGTAAGATTGCACTGAGAATAAGAGTCTAAAAGAGCTAAGTTTCCTCAGTAGAATTTTACTTTACCTTCACTTTTAAGATATTATTTACATATACATGCAGAGATTTATGATAATGCATTTGCAAGTGTTGTGGCCAGCCAGGAAGAGTAAAGTAAATCCATTTGTTACCTACTCATATGAAGAAATGCCATAGGAGCGAACGCCTACTAAGCAGAGAATCCGTATACAACAGTGTGAGAAACTATCCCTCAAATAAGGACTTGGTGCAAGTGAAAAAGCTTTCACAGCACAGTATCAGCTGAAGTTGTGCTGCTCGAAGAACCTCTTGGAAACTGCTTTCAGTATCATTCTCAGTGGATAGTTCCACCATTGGAATTAACAGAAGTCACCAAGAACTGGTGGCATGGTCATGATCCAACATCCCTGTGACTATATATCAAATATGTGAATATATATTGCATATGTATATGTATATATTCCTGTGACTATATATATCCTACCCAGAAAATTCTACAAAAGCATAGGTTGAAAAAACATATTCTCAGAGCTGGTTTATACTGCCCTTTCTTTTTTAAATGAGCACTGGTCAACATATTCTGTTTTAAAATCTTCTATATTAATAACTAGGCAACAGAGGCAGACTAGTTATATTATATCACAATTTGCCAGTAATCAGTGACTATGACATCAAGGTTTCCTTCTTGTCCTTGAGCAGTTCACATACCACAGCATGCTAATAACTGGCAAATACTAAGGGCTTTCCTTTATGAATAAGTGAATAGGTGAATAACTGCAGTGGCTCAAAGTCAGAAGCAGTATTAAGTAGGAAATAATTAGCCATGGTAGAACAATACTTATATAAACAAATCAAAACAAGCAACCTCTGAAAAGGATCCTGGGACATGCTTGAAAGCACTCAGCAAAACAGCGGTCTGGACAGAAAATGAAGACAAATATTTAATTCAGCTCAAATTAGCAGATGAACTTCAGGGGCCAGAAAACAATTGCTTTATATATGGAATTTGGCTCAGCCACACCCCAGTTATGTGACAGTAGTATAGATCTTCTGTGGCCACAAACAGGCAAACTTAGTCTTACGGTTCACAGAGCTGTACTGGGATTACGGTATCTGTTTATAATTTTTGTGGGTACTTTATAGACTGTTCCAATGTTGAAATGGCAAAGCAACTTGAAGATCAGTACATTAAAATTTTATGAAAGTGGATCAAAAAGATTATTTTAAAGGTTCTTCTGGGAAATGTTTATCTGTACGTTCAACATTACAATATAAATTACTGTAAGTGAGTTAAAGATGCTAAACAAAGAGCATACCAAATATTCAAAAATAATTCATTTTCCTATATCATCACCTGTTCAAGAGGCATCTCTTACTTGAGTTTTTCAGTGTAGTTGGCAACTAGTGAAATAATGCATAACACAGGGCCACTTGTGCTCTTCTGTCCAAAACAATCACTGACTTCAACTGAGCTCACCAAATTTAGATCATCATTGTCCAGAGGAGAAACCGGACCTCAAATATCATAAAAATTGTATTTTTTGGCAATTGCAACTCAGAAGATTTGCAGACTTCCCCATGGAAGAACTAAAAAAGTAAAAACTGCTGCTGGACCATAACTCTGACAAGTATATACAAAATGTACAAGTATATACAAGATGTTTTTCTGCTACTGTGCTATTATGTTTACCATTGGACAATATAATGTAGTCCACTGTGCCTGTAGCTTTCTTCAGCTTTCAGTTTATAATGTTCTCCGTGGTACTCATTATACAGCCTGCAGCCACTAACAGTTGCTGAACATGTTTTTGAAGTTGAGTATTTGAGCCTTTCTTGCTCTCTGACAGACACTGAAAATTCTGTCTGTGGAGTCAGCTCATTTAGTCAGAAGAAGATGCAGATATACCTAGTGGTACAGATGTAGGTTTTCTTGAGGTTTTCTTAGAAACGGTGTATCTTTATTTCAGAAGAAACTATATATACTTCTCAGCTGGAGGGACAGTGTGGATCAAGCTTGGGGGATAATGAAATGTTGGCAGAGGAGAAGCAGAGAGATTTGTTTTATAGAGAGTTTGTTTTGCAAAGTTTAACTTCATCTAACCCAACATTATGAAATTTTGAAATGGGAGCATGTAATTGGGAAAATGATTCTATGATTCTATGAAATTTAATTAGATCTGTCTGATGTGAAAACTGGATGAGTCATCATCTTCTGTAAGCAAATAATTAGTGCATGTATATTTCAAATATAAAGTCTAAGGAGTGCATACACTGTGTGCAATATACATTAATGACTACAATCTTCAAAATGGGTGTCCAGATATTACTGGGGGAGTAAATAAAACTAACAGGGAGTTGTCATTTTTCACAGCATTATAGTTAGAGAATGCAAATGTGGTATGATAACTGAGGAGCTGCCACTCATGGGAGTGTTTTTTAAATGTTATACTGTACTAGGACCCTTTTATTTTCTACTGCTTCACTGAAGTGAGGTGAAGAATTATATGTAGCTTTAAGGCATGAAGGCTTTTTGTAACTAAGTAAACAAATGTTAAAGAAACCAGAATAAAAATAAAACACTTACTGATGTATTTCTGTGAGAGTAGTTAGGCCTGCACAGCAATATTTTTGAAAGCATTAATAGGTCAACATTAATGATATGTCCTCTGCTCCAGAATTAAGCTCTCTGGTGTGGGAATATATGCTCCCTGATAATGTTTTTTTCTTTCTCCAGTATAGATTGTGTTGTTTGTTCAATGCACAAAAATGGCAATTTTTGTGCATTTTATAGGTCTACTTCAAGACATGCATGATAATGAGTATGTTTCATAAATGTAGATATGTATTTTAAAGAGGTATACAATAAAGACAATGATCATTAATCGTGTGTCCAGATGCAGAAATCAAAGTAAGGGTAATTAGATTTTCAGGTCCCATTTATTCATGAAAATGTTGTGTCTCTTTCATTAGCTCTTATACACTTCAGAAAACTTAGGACATGTTTATTGGTAGAATTGTGGCTTTTAAGTTATGAACAGCAACATTTATTCTCTAAAGTCCAGCTTTGCATGAACTAGTCTATATGTATCTTCTTAATGTAACCGCATGGGACTAAGTTTCCAGCTATACATTCTATTTATACAGAAACATTTGTAAATACATTGAGAGATAAATTCTGAATCTGTAAAAAGCAAACAGAAGAGAAAATAAATGACCTACAAGTACCAGCCACTGAGTTGGTAATCAAATCTATAGCATCATGTCTTGAAAGAGAATCATGGGATTGCCTATTAAATACTTGACATTATTTTCTTTTCTCCCAGAGAGAATATGACTTTCCTGTGCAAAACATTCAGATTGTAGTTTGTGTCCTGTGCTCTAGCCCTTCAAATTGTTTAAGACTTTAAAATTTAATCAAGGGATTTCTTAATGGAGGCAAAGGAAGAGTAACATCAGAAATACATTTGACAAAAGGGTAACAAATTTCTACTTAATTATTTACAATGGCCCTATACTGCTATTAAGAGACACAAAGTAGTCAGACTCCTGAGCATTAGATCCAACAGTCTGGAAGGACAAGGGCATCAATTCGTCCTCACATCACGCAAACAGTTTTCAAGATTGCATCTTGTTGATCTTGATGAAATTACAAGTCTAGGATCTGATGCAGCATGCCAGTAATTTATGATCACAGGTCATTCCAAGCTGAATGTTTTCAGGGCACATCAAGCCTACTTGTCATTTGCATGCAACTCATTTTATCACCTAAGAGACGTTTTTCATCAGGCCACTGGGCAGACATTTGCAGTTCTGGAAGGCCTGCATTTTTAAAAAAATGACCTCTTTTCATCCATCACAACATTAAAACAAACATCAATGCAAAATGTAATATTAAAGCAATTAACCTATTATCTTCAGGTCAGGTGTTTGTTATTTTGCCATTTACAGAATGACAAACTCTCCTACTTGACTGCTGATGTTTGGACCGGGCCAGCTGTCTGTTCTTTCTAAATGCTGTTTCAGTTGATTACGTGACTATGAAGTGCCCTTCTTCCTGCCATTTGGGATTACTCCTAGTTAACTCTGTAGCTGAGCAATTTTCCCTATGTTGCCTATTCGAGAAAAAAAAAAAAAAAAAAAGAAAGGCAGATTCTGCAGTTATTATGTTACATTGTTCTCACCCTGCACCCTTTTGGACAGGTTTTCTTTTCCAGAGGAATCTGTCTCACTCTTAATGCACTAGGTGGGAAAAAAATGTCTTTGATATTGCTATTTCTAATGTCATACCACTCACAGGGATCATAGGGTTCCTATATGAATAATAACAATTTAGAGAAGGAGGGCAACATTTCTCAAGACATTTCAAAATTAAAGGCTAAATGATAAAAATATGCCAAGCTATATATAAACTTCATGGAAGAATTTTAAATATTTTGATAATTCTGATTATGGAGAGATGTGGTGTGGAGTTTACAACAGGAATAGAATTTATTTGCACTAGCTTAAGCATCTTCCATGTATACCTGTGCTAGTCACTCTAAGTTCCTTTGCAAACAGCTCCAAAAGGGAATTCAACTCATCCAATAATAGGCATCTAAAATAAATCATTAAAAAAAAGCCTCCTGAGGGTTACCATTTCTGCCTCATGACTATGGGGGGAGATAGAATTATTCATTCAGATTTAGATATAGAATTGATGTGTTTCTCTGACATTGTGCAGGATGAATCCTGCATCAGGCATATTTCTATTCTGGGTGCAGACTGCCAAGTGGGTCGAAGCTTTGCTGTGGCATCCCTGCTGGACCGCGTCTGTATATCACAGGGCGCTCTAGCTATCCTCCTTGCTGCAGATGCCTTGCTTCTGTTCTAGAGAATAACCATGGAAATGTTTACATGGTCATATAAAAACATCCTAACACTATTTAAAAAAGGAATACGCCTCATAGTAACTCTCATAGTAGTTTAAAAACTCTCATAGTAGTTTAAAATAGGTTCAAAGGTTCCAACCTGAAACTATCTCTACTAATGGTACCCACAACAGGCTAACTGTTGCAGACTAACCTGCTTCCACGACCCTTTAGAGACTACACAATACCGGCCCAGTAAGATTTTTGACCACAGTAGTTGATCTGGAGATCAAACCTATGTCAGGTACATCAACAGCAATTTGACTTGAATCAGTGTTGTGACTGGCATATTGAGAATTTCTGATTTTGCTGTCTCCCACAGAGACAGAATAGTCCAAAAATGCATGTGAAAACACATTTACTGAACAATCTGAGTAAAGTTGCAACCTGATGCTGTTTGTACCCATTTATGTACACTTTCATACATTTTTTTGGCAGTTGGTTGTGGTACATAGCTTGGACTTTAAGTGATATGGATGTACCATTTTAAAATCAGCTTTTTTTTTCCTTCTTTGCTGGTATACCATGTTGTACTTTGCACAGTCTGTTGCTCTTATGCTTTGTCTGTCTTACCTTATCAGCTATCATGTTTCAGCTACTATAATTAGACATATCTCTCTCTCTCTCTCTCTCCACTTTTTGCTATTTCACATAATAAGGCAAACAGCTCAACCAAACTTTCTGTCATGTCATCCTGTCATCAATTCAAACACAATACAGGGGGAAAAAAAAATCACCTCTCCTTCTCTACTGCTACCGAAACTGTCATACATACTTATGATCCAGATCATAGAATTTCCTCCAGAACATTTTCTGCAACATTCATGCAAGATGAAGGTGCAAAGAGCATCCAAGGGTGGGTTGTCACCTATAAGAGGAATCTGAATTAGTCTTTCAAAAGTGTAAGGTTTGTTCGTAGTGCATACATTTTCTGAGTGAAAGACCACGTATGCTTGGACAAAGAAATTACTTAAAACCTCCAGTAAATGTAAATAGATATAAAAACATTTTCTCTGTGTTCTGTTTTCCTAAAATATATGTCTATCAAGCTCTGAGCAACAGTACCAATTAAACTAACCATAAAAGCTTGACATTTAATGTTGAAATAGATAATAAGGGAACATAAGCGAAACCTTTCAGGGGAGTAAGGAAACTGAAGGTGAGTCATAGCACCTGGAAAAATCCATTGATTCCATATGAGACTTAAAGGACAAATTACATGCATATTATAAAAATACAGTTTTATAATGGATATAGCAACTTGGGTGCTGCAGTGCCATACATCTGTTTTATAGACTACTGAATAATTTAGTAATGAATTTTAAAATTAGAATACGTTATGAAGGGCCATTAATATTGCATGAAGCATTGTTGAATTACATGGTATCAAAATTACATCTGTTATAGGGTGTTTCTTCCAGTAATAGTTAACTATGTTTAGACATAGTCACTGCTTTTCTTAATTGTAAGTATTTTAGTGATGTTCTGGAGAATAAAATCAACAGATGTTATATAGTATATAGCTCTTCCAGATGGTGAACACTCCTGCTTTAATAGCCTAAATCAGCCTCTTTTTTTTTTTTTTTTATCACCAGTACCTAAACCATTGCTACAAAACTCTGTTTTTTTCTTGCAGCTATTAAGTGTGCCCTCAGAAAGATGACACACAATGAAGCCTTAATCCTGTAAATTTCTACTTGATTATGGTACTCATCTGATTTTCTCTGAAGCTCCCCAGGGAAAGGTTTGGAAAGTCTGAAAACTATTGTTGTTGAAGAGAAATAGGCCCTCTGTCTGTATGTGACCAAGTGTCACCATATTTACCTTTTAAACTGCCCTGCTTCTATGTTCTCATCAGATAAAACCACAAGGATTTCTGAAAAAGTGAGTGGAGAATAAAACTTTGTCTTTGTTGTTAGAACACAGAAGGATGTCCTACACAGTAAACTACTTTCTACTAATATGATATACAGTATTATTCTATAAGGATGATATTGGCTGGTCTTTATTGCTACTACTTATATTGATTAAAAAAACTTTTCTCATGCCATCATCATAATATGACATAATTACTGAATCAGTATTCCAAGATGTTGATAGACTCTTTAATTAGGATTTAAAAATTAACAAAAGTGATTGTGTCTGACCCTTTTGGTTCAGAAAGGCACAACCCTTGCCCCAGCACTGTTGCAAACAGTGACCACTAATTACTTTCCTTACTGAAGTCTAATTACAGAGATTTAAGCGTCTGCCTTCCCAAATACAAACCTATGTTCATTTTGCTGCAATATTACTGTCAATCTCAGCACAGCTGTGAAATATAACAACCCAGCTTGCTGTACTAATGAAACAAAGAGGTCTATGTTTAAAAAAACAATGGTAAAAATTGTATTTAAACTCATAATTTTGGGGTTGATATTAAGGTAACTTCTATGTTTAGTCATCAGGTAACTACTTGGACCACCTCTTGCTTCTCCAAAGCTCACTGATTCAAGTTGTCTTTGCAGGCTTACAGCTAGGTACTTAGCACAGATGCACACTGGTTTTTTCTCCCTCTCCTGCCTCAAAAAGCAAGGTCATATCTCCACTCTTCTGTCCCTTGATGGGTACTCTCCAGCCGAAATCTGTTATGTAGCCATCTGTTTATTAACTACCAGCATTCTGCAACATGCATCTGTAAATGAATCTAGATCTTTTAGAGATACTACACTTTAGAAAAACAATTTCCATTTTCTGCACCCCAGTTGTGACAGTGAATTCCCTTTACTTTCTCCCTATTTTGACCTTCCTTATTGATCTTTTCCTTTGTGCTTCTTGACTGAATAGTGAATGTTCCTCTGTTTCATGTATTTTGTCTCCAAAGTCCTTGCTGATACAATTATTGTGGTAATGTATCCAAGACTTTCTAAAAGCTGTTTTCTTTCTCCTGTCTGTGACTGAATGCATACTCAGTATAAATTATTAAAGAATTGTAGTGCTAACAGGGGTCCACATTTTGGAAACTGAACTGTCATTTTTAGCATATTGCAAAGGTTCTTCACTGGTATAAGAAGGGTAGCAGGAGCCATTTTTATTTCTTTCCAACACTAAAATTTCTGAGATTGAATTTGTCCCCATTATTAAAAGTATAAGAGCTTTTTAGTTCATTTGTTCTTGGTCTGCTATGTGTGCTACACAGAGAACAGGTGATTACAAGCAACAAACAGAGTATGTGTTCAGAGTTCAAATTCCTTCAAAAAGTTACAGGAATAAATATGGTGGTCATTTACAGGGAAGGAGTGGAACCTGTCAAGGCATGAAAAGATGTAGACAGGAGTTTTAGCAGCAACTTAAAAGACTGTAAAAAACAGATGAAGAAAAGTATTATCACAGCTCATCTGGTATCAAGTATATTGTGTCTTTTTGTTTATTCTTTTGAACACATCATTAAGAATCACTTCATCCTACTAGAGCCTGAAAGTCTCAAATTTTAAGCACATGAGAGAGGGACACAGTTAAAAATTATATTTTAAATATTGTAACCAGAAGTCTGGCTGATAGTGAGAAATAGGCATCTATTAAGACAGATGTTTAAGATCAGCGGTATTGCTAACTTCAGGGGTCAGACCATAAGAATAGCTGACTGTGTAAGAGTTAAATAGACAATGAGTGAGTACACTATGAGCCATATTTATAGCTAATACAGCAAACTAATTACCATGGCAAGTGAATTACTGACAATCCCATGTCTTACATAAGTTTGTCAGAGTGTAGGTAAATTATCTGAATAGGCCATTGAGCTATTCTATGAGTCATTCTTGTTAAGCCTTGCTGAAAGAGACAGAAGGTGGATGGTGCATGCTACAGATACTGACAAAATCCATTCTTACACACTTCCCTATTCAGGACACTTGTAACTAATCCATAATTTGGTGACATCCTGAGTGTGAATACTTCCTATATTGTGGTTTGAATTATCATGTAGTCATATAAATATATCATATAGTTACCTATCATACAGATTACACAATAATTATTATATTTCATTAAAAGCCCCACAGTTATAATACAAATGATCAAGATTTCAAAATTTTTGCAACCTATACCAATATTCAGTGATTCTAAATTGTTAGCCTCCAGAACAAAATATGATTTTCACACAGATTATTCACATACCCAAGGCCTAACACTCTCAAAGGTACCACTTGTGGATAGAGATATATGTAGTATAAAATACAACTGAAATAAAATATATGAGAGTTCTAGGGATAAATAAAGATGTCTTAAAATGTCACTAGGCACAGGTATTTTTTATATGCAAAAAATACATTAAAGTTCTATTGGACAACACATAAAACAGTGCTAATTTTAACTCTTTTATATTGAATTCTAAACAATAAAAACATTAGTAATATGTTTACTGTCATTTATTTAGTACAGGTCCATAGTTTTCATTACATTTCAAAGCATTATTTGCTGCTTTCTAGGTTTGAATTAGTCTCTCAGTCTTCCTCTAACAGAAATCTACCAGCTGTGACCATCAGTAATTCCTCTTTTTTTGTCATAACAAAATATGTAGTGCCATATCTAGAGATAAATTAGTCTGGTGGGTTCAGAGATGGGAGTCAGCAAAATTAAAGAAGGAATGAATTACCTAAGAACAGAACAACGAGGCTAAGAACAGACCCACGCTGAGAGTGCTGTGGTATGGAGAGATGTACAGTGTAATCAGCATAACAGAAATAAATGTGGTACTTCATTTGGAAGAGACTCCAAAATTTCCATTCAAACAATAAAAATGAAAACTATTTCTTCTTAAAATTTCTGGACTTTTTCTATTTTCTGACATATACAAGTTTATGTACCACTTATTATTAAATTTATCTCAAATTCTAGCAGGCAGTCCAATTTTTTGTTTCCATTAACTGCAATAGATATGTTCTTTGTATCCCTACAATAAGAGATATCTAGTTATAAAAAATAAACATACTACATTTAAGGAAAAACATATTTTATATATCTGTCACCACCTCAAATTCAATGCAGCTTCATAGATTATGTCTTTATGGACAGAACTCACCTCGAAAATTATTTGCATGTCAAAGATCTATACTGACTTTCAGTAACTGGGAAACTCTATTGTTTAATAGAAGGATCTCTCTTGGCATTGAAATAATCAGAAGGATCTGCAACTTCGCAGACAGAAAGTTGATATATTGATCCCCTGAGGGGGAGAAAATAAGGTGAAAAACCTCATGAGTTGAGATAAAGACAGGGAGATCCCTTACCAATCACTGCCACAAGCAAAACAGACTTGACTTGGGGACAATTAATTTAATTTATTGCCAATTAAAGTAGAGCTAGGTGATGAGAAACAAAGAAAAACCCTAAAGCAACATTCCCTTTTTTTTAAGGCTCAGCTTCACTTTGTTTGTTCCTGATGTGTGAATAAAACTGCTCTGGTGTGGTCTTCTCCAGGGGCTGTAGGGGAATCTCTGCTCTAGTGCTTGGAGCACCTTTTTCCCTTCTTCTTCTCTCACCTCGGTGTCTACAGGGTCATTTCTCTCATATTTTTTCCTTGCTTGTCACTGCCACACAACATTTTTTTCCCCTCACAAAAGTTATCCCTGCAGGTCTCCCCTTCCAGCACCTGGACAACCATACCCAGTGCACAGACACAGGCTGCAAACAGGAAAAAGATTTTCACCACCTGAACTCTACCAGATGTGCATTACTGACATCCCCCTCTGCCGTTAAACACACACACACAAAATGTAGTCCTGCTAAAAGAGACAAAATAATTGTGTTAGTTCATAAGTGGGAGCCAGCTAACTATCACTCAATGGTACAGTTCAGGCCTCATAGAAAAACAGCCTTTCAGAACACCTGAACAGCAATGCTCAGATACAACAGAGGAAAAAAAGAAAGGAAAGGGAAAGGGAAAGGAAAGGGAAAGGGAAAGGGAAGGGAAGGGAAGGGAAGG
>BJBW01008106.1:0-34307 GCA_004320125.1 Scolopax mira
GATCCCTGGGGGACACCACTGGTTACTGGCTTCCAGCTTAGAACTGGATATGACACTGTGCCATATCTCCTGTTAGTTTTCTCTTTTCCAAAAAGAAAAGTCCTTCTCATACAGAAACCACTCATTACCTTTCATCATTTTTGTTGCAATTCTACATTTTACTGTGTCCTATTTGATATAGGGCAACCAGACCTACACATGCTTTTCAAGAGAGTGTGTGCTGAAGATTAATGAAGTACACAGAGATATTTACTGTTGTGTTCCTTAGTCCTTCATTTTTGTCCTAGTCCATTTGCCTTTCTGACTGGACCTCTCTACAGAGTTGGTATTTTCAGATGATTATTTGCAATAATCCAATAGCCGTGAGTAGATGAAGACCTGTTAAATGACTGCAGTAAACTTAGAACCCATAATATTGTAGATACGATTAAATCTGTGTTTGCTTATGTGTATTTCTTTGCAGATTTTGAGCCTGGTTTCCATCTGTCATTTAACGTCTAATATTGTTAAGGACTCTTCCAGTACTTTCGATCATGGTAGTTTTGAACTAAGCTGTTTTTTTCTATCATATGAAAGATCCATTACAGAGAAAACAACAATGCAAATTATATATTTATTTCATATTATGCTTTTATCTGTTTTCAAGGCACATTAAAAACTATTAGACAATGAAAACTCACCAGCCAACATGTCAATCAATGGAGAATGAAGATACAAAGTTTTGTTTCTAATGTCCATGTGATTCTATTTTTAAATACTTCTTTCATTGTTATGGTTTTAGACGTAGCTTGGCAGAGCTAAGGCCAATTTCTTTTTATTCCAGTTGGACATGGATTCCATTTCTGTGGGATGACCATTGTATTAGCCTCCTTTACTCTGATATTTAACCTTGATGTTATATTGTTCCTCTCAAGGTTATTTAGTTTGATAGAATATTTATTCAAAGCCTCTGTTGTCATATCACAGAATCACAGAATGATATGGGGTTGGAAGGGACCTTTTCCAACCCCCTGTCAGAGCAGGGTCATCCAGAGCAGGTCCCACAGGAACATGTCCAGGTGGGTTTGAATGTCTCCAGACATGGAGACTCCACCACTTCTCTGGGCATCCTCTTTCAGGGCTCTGACACCCTCACAGGAAAGAAGTTCCTCCTCATGTTTAGATGGAACTTATGTTCAAGTTTGTGCCTGTTGCCTCTTGTCTTGTCACTGGGCACCACTCAAGAAAGACTCACCCCATCTTCCTGACACCCTCCCTTTAGATATTTACAGATGTTGATCATATGTCTCCATACCTTTTACATATTCCAATTAAATGGCCATTAATAAAATTTCTAGTGTAGTTCAATAATTACATTAGACCAAGTCACACATATCTCAGGATGAACTCTGCTTCTCCTTTTGTGTATTCCCTAATTTGTTGCTCATAGAAGAAATTTTTTATGGTATCTAAACCCACAGCCTTTGTGTGAGGTTTTCATGACATCTACTTAACCCACCCACCGGACTCAATTCTTCCTTCAACTTCCACAGTGTCTCCACAGCTGTGGCTCTGTGGCTGGTTGTATGTACTTATTCGGGAAGCCGTGATGGGTTGTGAAAAGAAGGGTTGCAAGACTTAAGCTACTGGTGAAATATGGCTGCTTTTCTAAAGGAAGATTTGACCATGTCAGGAGTGCTGGCATCATTTTGATCCCTCAGTGGTTCCTGATGCCCTATTAATGTGGCATTTCTTCATTAAAGGCTTGTGTTTAAGACTCATAATATAATACAATGAACAATCTGTAAACACTTTATTTCTGCATTATCATTGATTTTATTGTTTTAATAACATGGGGTTGACATTTGGGTTTGTTTTTTTCCCGACTGGAGCACTGAAACCATTCAGCTGTTTTCAGAGCCCAGAATGTTGACACCAGAATGTAAGCCCCAGAGCTAGAAGACTTCAAGAGAAAAACACTAATCAGTAGGGAAAGGGAAAATTACTTTTTAAATTTCATTTACATAAATTACAGCTTTGCTCAGAAAAAGCCTTTTTTTTCCAGTGTTTTCAGTTATGTTTTTTTGGAATGTGTTTGCATTCTGGCTGTGGAAACACAGTGTCATTAGTCAGTGTGCAGGTACAGATGTTCACGGAATGGGGAAAAAAGTTGCAAGAGGGAGATCCTCAGGCGCTTGGTACATTCATAGTACTTAAATGCAAAAAGTAACTACCACGTTGTCCTGGACTATAAAAACTGTCCAGATGAGAAGATGAAAAGAATGACCATAGCCAGATGGAGCTGGATATCTGTCATTCCAAACCACAAGAAAAAAAACCCAGAAAACAATCCACCTACCAAAGGAAGTTTCTTCAAGCTGAGGCCTTGAATAAGTCTTGCAAAATGATGTGAATTTTGTTAGATCAGAGAGAGCCTGCAAAGTCATGAGGGCCTAAATCTATGGAGTAGGCATTACATATTAGATGTCTTTTATGAAAAGTCTTTCTAGCCATTTATATGGAGACCTTACTGAAGAAGAATAACCCAATAAGAAACCAGTGAAAGGGGTTCCTGTTAGTGACTGAGGCCACCCTTGTGCTGAACTCTGAAGGACTTAAGGCCAAAAAATAAACTCAAGAGTTTCAGATTTTGGTAGATTCAGGCCTGTCCAGCAGTTGACTGCACTGAATGTTAATTCAGTACCTGAGAGGTATTTTCATACTTCCTGGAAAGAGACTTAATGGGCATTGGTCCTTGTGTGTCAAAAAGGACATTACCTAAGTTATGTTTACTCCAACATTTGGCCCAGGGCTGGGCTGGAAGTGGTTTAGGGTAGTGACTGAAAGGGTTAAAGAGGGAAGAGTACCATTGTAGATGGCAGTGGAGGAAAAATAACAGGAAAGTAAGCAAGTAATAGAAAAAAAAATTCTATTTAAAGGCCATAAAACATTAAAATATTCCTGTGCTAGGAATGAATAAGAAATATTTCTTATGAAAGAGAGAAGGCAGTTGGCAGAGACACCTGCATGTAGTTGGATGGTCCTGAAAGAGAAACCTGTTTGTTTCCTATACTGTCAGCTACCTTTTCAAAATAAACTTATCATTAATAGCAGTTCAAAAGGCAGAGATGGAAGGTTATCATGAGACAACTAGTGCATGTCTAATAACCATAGGTCATGAGGGAAGACTCATCAGGCAAGTGTGCTGGCACTGGTGCTACAAAGACTCTTACATCCACACTCTTGTGTGAGGGTCTTCCCCCACACTGTGCTCTTCTGAATGATTTGCTTACTGTCTGGTGTTCTGTAAGGATATGTGTGTGTCAGGAATCTTAAATAGGTATAGCATTTGTTCTAATTATTGCAAACCACCCTGGAAGCTTGCTGTTGATGTATTTTATTTAATTTGGCTACTGTGTATAACTGAACTGCTATTTCAGGCATTTTATTTTGGGTTTGATGTGGATGTTTTATGTTTAGTTCTGTCTTCTTGACCTGTAGAAAGGTAATTATAAGAGGATATATTTTATTGCTATTTTAATTTTTATGTCTTTTCCTTCTCTGAATTTATTGTGGTTGCACAGGTGATTCTGTGGGCCCGACAATGACCCTATTGATGTAAATGTTTTGATTAAGACTAGTCTGTTTTAACAAAGTCTGTCTATCAGACATTTCTGTCTTCTGTGGTCTTTTGGGAAGTTAAACAATTGATCCAGTTGCTGCACTGAACATCTCTGAGCCCAGATCACACTTTGAAGTCAATGGCATGATGCCCATTGTTTGGTGGGAGCAGGCTCCAGCAGGCTTACTTTCTGCAGAAGAACACAGTCAATTTAATATTTTTAGTTGCCCAGTGGCAGACAACTTGGTTGGTCACATTCTCATGCACTTCATACCAGATAACGTCCTAAATACATGACAGTTGAAAAGTATGGGGGTGAATTTCAGTGATGTTGCAATATGGAGGACGGTGAGCCAGGCAGCTAATTTGTCAGCTACGATGTGTTCAGCAGTTTATAAGAGGTCTGCTTGCAGACACTTGACCTCATGAATACAGTAAACATCAGGCTAGATTTAATGTAGGAGGTAGGCACAAAGAAAAGGAATCCAGCACTCTAGATGTGTATAATGTAGCTGTCTAAGGCTAGCCATATTTGTGGGGGAGCTTGCCCTTTTATGTGTCTCCATGTTGTAAAGAAGTACTTGTAGGCACTTAATATTTGCTGCTGAATCCTTGTCCTGAATTTAAGTATACAAAATGGCTTTCCAAAAAGATCGAGCTCTACTGAAAGAGATCTGGAATGTCTCTTTTTGTCATATAAAGCTCTAACCTGGCTCTAACCTGGTGTTCACAGTTCTCCCCTCTGTCCCCCAGGTATGTTCCTAAATGACAGCAGCTGCTGATGGTGCTGGGCACGCAGTCCTGCTCCCCATCACCCTCCCTCTGATGCTGGATGCTCAGTCCTGCTTCCTGCCACCCTTCCTCTGATGTTGGGCACCCAGCCCTGCTCCTTGTCACCCTCTCTCTCTCTCTAGCATGATGAATGTATAACTGATTCCTGCACAATGGCATATCTCCCACATGGGGATGTCTCCCCTCCCACGCCGCCCCGGTGCATTGTTTATAGCCTTGAATGTTTACAGTCTTGTGGTTAAAGCCTTTCCTGGGAGATGTGGGTTTTGCTTGACTTCATGAGAGGAGGATATAGCACGTTGGCTTCTTAATTGCCACTCGTCTATTGTGTGAAAAAGGGAGGGGGAGAAGAAATCCCTGTGGACAGTTTTAGAAAGGCAACACGTATACAGAGGTCCTGGGAATGCTTCCAGAAGACCTTTCAGGTGACAGTGGCAGAGGCACTGGGGAGAACACTCTCTAGCCATTGAGTCCTTTTAGGATGCCACAGTGCTGCCTGCCACTCAGCTTCTCAGATACTTCAAGGTCACAGTATGGTGTTCATGAAGTTAAGGTAGATGAGGTAGCACTTGATTTAATAGATTCAAGGTGCAGTTTTGGTTTTTGGTACTCTATTGCTGATATTTCTGATGCTTGGGCCTTTTTTCTTTTTTTTTTTTTTGGCACCTAGCTCCCAGTACTAATTGCCACCTGAAGCAGGGAATGTTAGAAAGAGAAATGGATGCATTTTAACACCTGGAGGTGGGTGGGTGGGTCAGTTTTGGCTTAAATGAGGACTCTTGTGGATATCTCACCTCCTTCATGTTTTGCTTGGCTGCTCCTGAGATTCCACCAGCATGACTCTTCCCAAGAGGTTTAGCAATGTGAAGAGGGAAAGATTTCGGGCATCTTGCTGAGGTAACGTTGCAATAAGCCATTTTCTTCACTCCTGGTCACCAATGTGTAGTGCTGGGTTGAGAAGCTTGATAAAACTCAACAACTTTATATTCCGCCCACTTTTGTCGAAGCTGGGAACTGCTGGTCTAGAGCTTTGTTCATCATACAATTTGAGGAACTGCACAAAGGCAAACTTCACAAAGACACAGGCTTTCCAGACCTCCCTTCTAATATGGGATTTCCTCTATTGTGCCTTCAAACTCTACGTCCTGTATAAAAAGCACAGAGGAGATAATTTTTTCCATATTTTTCTTGTTTGGCTCCTGTCTGTTCTTCCCAGGCTGCAGCTCTGAGAACTTAAGCATTCGCAGTGCCACAGCAGGAGAGAGGGAGGGAGGGCTCCCTCATTCCTATTTTAATATTTAAAATCTAACATCCCTATACATCCACCTTATGTGTTTTATTCCATCAGTATATTCCAGTTCAACTGTGCTAGGAGATATTGAAAATGAGGGTTTCTGTAAGCAGTAAAACTTTCCATAGGACTTCAAGGCCTCCTATAATTCCAGTAAACAGTTTCTTACTACTCATTCACTCTGGTTCTTGTTTTTTATCTCTCTTTTGACATAAACACTTCTCTGAGGGACAGAAAGTCCCAAGTGTATTCTTTCTTTTAAATGCTGCATTGGAGAACCTTGGTGGTTCTTTTACTCTTCTGGCATCAGGATTTTTGGCCCAAGAGAGAAGTTCATGTCATGAACTTGTGGTCCATGGTATTTTAATCCTTATTACCATTTCTTGCTTTCTTAAGATACTAAGATAATTCAGTGTATTAAATAAACTGGGACTGGGTGGAGTAAGCAGGAACATCTGTGTGTCTTATGTTATGACTCCCCTAGCAGTCATCTATAGTGCTGTATAGTTCCAGAAAGTCTCTCAAGCATATAGATGGTGGTGTTCCAACAAGCTGGAACCGCTGGCTACAGCTGATGTTTCAGCAAGTCATTTTATCTGCAGCTGCTTTCATCTGTTGCTGGCTTTAGGGAAGAATATCAAGTGTCCTTAGATTTTGTATGCTGTCGGAGGGACAGAATCCCAAATGAGAAAAAAACTAAAGCCTCCCACCAAAAAAAAAAACCCAGAAAACAAAAAAAAAAAAAGAAAGGAAAGGAAAACTACGAGAAGACTGAGACTGTGCAGATGAAAAGAAGAAGTTTTAGAAGAGGTCAGTGATGCATTTTAAGTACATGTAGGATTCATTGCATGGTATTAGATTTAGATTAGCAGGGTGATCTCCTTGAATTTAGTCACTACAGAACAATCCACTATTGTTAAGGATGGATTTAAACATTTATGCAATCCCAGTAAATATTCCTAATTCTTAGAGATGAATTCATAGTGATATTGTGGATGAACAAAACACAAATAACTATTTAAGGCAGAATTGTGCCATCACCTTTCCTTGGAACTATGACTATATTTTTTAATAGCTAACTTAAAGTTGGTTGCTTTTTGTGTATGTAATTTCATTTTCTGTGCTGTGAAAATATGTTACCTCACAAGAGAAAATAGCTCACAGGTTCCAGCAACCACAATAGCAGCTGTCAATTTGCTCAGTTCATTGTTATTTTGTCAGTAGATGTATCTGATCAGATAGGAAGACTCTAACTGCACAATCCTGTTTTATTTGTAAAGCTGAACACAATAATAAAAGGTGTTAGAACAAGGGTTTTCGAGCTAAATTGTACATCAGTATCATTTAGCCACCATTTCCTCTACTGCAGTTCTTACCCGGCTCCTTTTGCCACCCTGGCTCAGTCCAGGGAACGACATTTCCCCTACCTGTTGTCCCTCTGCTTCTTCATTCTCTCAGATCCACAAATAATATTAAATTCTGAACTGAGCTTTTAAAAAAATATTGATAATTTTTAAATGAAGACTGAATTAGTTGGTATTTAATGAAGACCTTTCGGGATTCATCAAGAAAAAGGAATACATGGCTTTAACTGATTTATGGGACAAGGTGATGTGCATGTTCCACTGCATTTTTACTGGCAATGAGCTTTATTTCTCCATTCAGCTTTTTGAGCGTAAAGGAGAGAAAAGAGAGAACATTTGGTATTTCTACTTATTGTCAGGTCGACAAGCAGCTGTGAAGCTGCATGGGCCATTCAAGAGAAATGCCTTTTACTCAGAAATGTTGAATGCTGATAAGGATCAGAAATTCTGCTAAGAAAAAAGAATCCCTACAGCAACAAGCCCTAAAGCCAGACTTCAGAAATACAAAGAGATTTAGATTGAGAAACTGATATAATTGTGTGTGTTGGGGATTGGGATGAGGTAAATCTTTCTTTTTTACCCCATTCCCAGTAGTATCCCTAACCATATGAAGTCCAGTGGACTGAAATTTGTCCTCTGTGTTAAAAACACCATCACAATTAGAAATCATGCTTTATTAGGAAAGTCACTACAGCTGTGAAGATCTAGGGAAATCAGGCTCCTTGATCCACTCTTTTGTTGTCAGGCTTCTGTAAGAAGGAATATTGCATGTTAAATCAGCTGAAATTAAAAATAAAATAAAAAGAAAGGAAAAGAGGGTATTCTTCTTCCATGTATACTTTGCTTCATAATTAAAGGTATTTTCTGCAAGTGAATTTTCCTTGTTAGAGTTGATAACTTGCTGGAGATAAATGAATTTGGTGTTGGTGCTACTGCTCATGATAAATGTGTCTGCATTCAGAACACGAAGTAGTTCATACTTCATAAGGGAAAGGCAGTAACTTATGCATTAGCACATAGATGCTCTCCTGGTTGTCCCTGATGTACTGGGGTTTGCCGCCCATGTTTGTTTGTGTTTTTAACCTCATTACAGTGCCTATCTGGACATTAGGTCCAGAAAATTAATTTCTTAATTTTTGTTTATGTTACTGTCCAGCCAAACTGATATGGGATTAAGGTGCTTGAATTGTTGTAAAAATATGAACCCCAGCTGAATGCAAGAGCCACGGTCTTGCTGCTAAATACAGAAGATGACGTTGTCTCGAAGGGTGACGGCTGTATCCATTAAAGTTATGAAAGGTTTCCTAGAGACAACATGAAGCTACGACATAAGTCATGCATTTGCTCTTTAATGCTCTACAAATAAATAGATTGGGGTGTGGTATTCTTGCTCTTCATAGCAACCTTTTTTTATCACTACCTCTGGCTTTGGACTAGACAAGCTGCCCAAAAAGGCTCAGTTATTGGTCTTTTCCATTTCACAGTGAATTCCACACTGATATTACCCCATAGCCACAAAGAGCTGTTCTGACAACTGGGTAGAGCTGGAGCATACTGGTAGTTCATCCAGACTTTAGAGAGGGGAAATTCCCAGCAAGGCAATTAAACTAAATCATGCCCCATGAACATGCCTACAACACCACCTCCAAAACTTCTCAGGTCCAAGAGAGAGAGCACACATCGCTTTCACAAAATTAGGTGCTTAGTTCCCAGTGGTAATCAAAAAAGACCTTCCATCATCATTTTGATATCAATGGATTTTATTCTTAGGCAGACTAACTTCAACTCTTAAGTAAGTTCAGTTTTCAGCTCCTCCATGACACCCACTTCCTTAGGAAGTAGTGCTCTCCTTCACCAGGTTCTCCTCTATTCCATGAGTCCTATTTGACAACTGCAAGGAAAAAGGTGGAGAAACTACTACATGGAGCACTACTTTAAGTATGTAATACTGAACCTGGGAGAGCATGGCACCAAGTTATTCTTTTCCCCATTCAAACAATAGGCAAAGACTGCAGCAGTGGGTTCATACTTGTGGCTTCACATGATGCTTCAGCCTGGTGAATCCATGGAAGTACAGCTTTTGAAGGCATCTTTATTGACTACTACACTGGTTGCTGTGCTTTATCTCCAAACTCCTTGTGTCATGATAATAAGTGAAGAGTGCAGTCTGCGTTTGTTTATCACTAAAAGATATTAGTAGGTATGTGTACAGTGGGCCCATGTCAAGCAGAGGAGTACTTTCAGAAACTCTTTTTTCTGTAAATTGTCTTCAGGAGGGTAGGATTTGTCCCAGTTGCATTCTTCTCAGCAGGAAAATCAAGCATTTTAAAAACATATTGACCAAGTTAGTCACACATGAAAGGACCTTGGAGTCAGAAGGAAGACGAAAGGCACTTATAATTATAAATTATAAATCAAAGGGACTCTACCAACTTCAGAGCAAAATAAAACTGGAGAAAAAGCCAAGATGAGAGAGGCTCCACGTTGTGGAGAAACTGAGCCCAGAAAGAGGACACTGAGAGGATCCTAATCCTCAAAAAAAATCCTAATTGCTCAAAATTGGTCAGAAGAGGAGGACGAAGAAATGACACAAGTGTTTCTTGTTTTGACCATGCCTATGAATATCTTAATCTACTGGTCTGAAAAAAATTATGCTCTTTTATTGTCCTTGGAAGTGTACAAAATTTCTATTTGTAAGCCTTGACTATGTACTTTCTGAAAAACAAATTTTAAATTAAAGCCCCAACAAGACAGGAGGTATGAAAACTATATGCATAAACTGATGGTCAGCTTGAACACAGGATTATAGTATGAAGATATTCCCTCCAAAAAATCCATCTCCAGAGTCAGTGTCAGGATTATCAGAATAAAAAGTGCAATAATCTAGTTTGTAGTGTTCAAGAAAAAGAGCCTATTGAATGAATTAGCCAAATGATCTTAACTAATCTATGCTACACAGGAATCACAATGATTTTTGCTTGGGTGCATGGTGGCTCATTTTCACTACCTGATGAAAATTCTTAAATGCATAGAAAGGTGGACTTACAGAAACTACATATGAAATAATTGTCATAGGACAAAAAGGATTATTTTACTGGTTTTTTATTTTATTAGGATGTCAGTTAATTTCTCGTTGCCCTTCTACCTCTTTGTCAAGCTTTTAATCAGTGAATTGCCCTTCCTTAGCTGCTTGCCTGAAAAACTTTCCAGTAGATGACATCCTGCAAGATTTGGAAGAAAAGTCTGGAGGTCCCTGAACTAGGTTTAGTTCTGTTCTAGTTATTTTTTGCCCATATTCATCTTTCTTTGTGTGGCTCTCACATAGCACTGTAACTGTTCCACGTCAGTTTAACAAAGCAAAGCTCCATTTAGCACATACACAATGAAGGCACATTTGTATCCTTTCAGTTTTTTCCAGAAAGTTGATGCCACTTGATGGTGGTTGAATATAATAATATCTGTCTCTCGGTGGATTTAACATCAAAATGTGTAAAGTAGTGTGAACATCTGATTAACATATGGAAATATTTTTTACATAAGGCTTTCTTTTCAAGTGCTGAAAGTTTGACAGTCTTTTATACTGTTTTATGATACTGTGGTAGCTATTCCATGGTTATAGCTATAATCCACTTTCACATTTGATTTTGAAAACCCAAACCCTTCTGTATCTCAGTTTTGAGAAACAGGAGTATTGAGTATGACGTTTTTCATGTGTGGTCTTCAGCAAGAGACAGAATGTACTTATGGGAAATAACCAGATGACATACGGAAAGATGTGAAATTTTGCATAGCCAACCATTTCTTCTTTTGAAAAAATCTTCCAAACCTATCACAATGAACACGGACACCACTGTAAATGTATGTATAGAACACTGGATGATATAGCGAAAAATGTGGGAAAGTGTCATACTCAAACTATAAACAGTAAAGTATTACGATTATTGTTACCAAAACTTTAACACAGAAGGTCCAGAAAATCAAGCTTTAATTTTTAGAACTTTTAATTAAAATGCTGTTGTTTGCAGCCACACATTGTTGCTTCAAGTGAGCAGGATGGGTTATAAAACTTTGTTTGCTTTTCCCCAGCTGAGTTCAAAGCTGAGGCAGGACTAAATTATATCAGGCTATTCTCCTTGAGATGGTCAATTTGATCCATGCTTGGATGGATCTCAAATATTTTCAGCAGCTCACCCGCTGAATTGTGATGTTTAGTTGCAGAAATAAACAGATAGAATAAAAAAACACATTAAAGATATGGTAGAAAAAACTATGGAAAAGTATAGAAAGGAAAACTGCTATACAATAAAATACTATATAGGAAGGAATTGAAATATGCCTCTAGCAAGTCCTCTTTTGTGACAGCTAGATATCCTGTTTCTTCTATGGCTGTTAAGTAACCCTCCAGTTTTTCTGAGTTTCTTTTCCACAGCAGAACTTCTGGAACCAGAAGTCAGCTACAAATTAAGTGCAGTAATAGCAGTTTTTCTTTTATCGGCTGCCTGACTGGTGGGAATTGAGAAAGTCGTGCAATTCATTGATTTTACATACTGCTTGCTGTCTGGAACATCTCTGTCTCCGGCTCCGTAGCAATTTTGTCTGTGGAGGAGGAGCTCGAGCGTCTCCTGTGTGCAGTCAGCGGTGTGTTTGTCTGTTGTGTGAACAAACTCAGTCACTTTGTGCCCGACCTCTTTCCTGTAAGCGGCAGGAGTGTTGTAACTGCCCCTGAGAATACACATGCCCAGAGGTCAATGTTGATGTCAACACCCACTAGGACATCTGAGATTCCTGTGAAATGCGAGTTTGTGGAGCTGGGTCTCACACCCAAGAAAACCTTTAGTAGTCAACTATTGCATTGGCCATAACATCAGGAAAAAAAAACAAACCCAAAACCAAACAAAAAAACGTGTTATATTTTTATGTTAAGATGAAAGTTAAGAACACGTGCTCTTCTTTCATCTACACTATAAATCATTCTTTCTTCCAGTGTCATATACACTGTTAATAAACTTTTTTGAGTAAATTTTGTACATCGTTTTTAGCAAAAAATAAGGGTAGTATTAAGGACCACACTTTTAACTTTTTGAGGTCTACTTAAAACGAAAGCCCTTTCAGATGACTTGAAAAAATGTTTTTAATAATATTCTGTATTCGATATTTAAGAAGTGTCCTAAGTAAACATATTAAATTGTAATTTGCAAAATGGAAGAGCACATGAGGCAATCCTAAAGGCCACCAGGACATCTCTGTCATCCCAGACAGAGAACCCATGAACACAGTTTACACAAACCTATGCTAAGTGCCTCTAACAAGTGACAGCTTCTGATGGGGCTTGGAAATTCCAGAGAGCCAATATCAAGTAAATTAGCCATAATGATGTTCAGGGAATGTTTGTCTCACACACAGCTGCTGGGTCCACATGCATTAACAGAAATTTACTTTTTTTTTTCAAAAAAAGTCACAGAAACAGTCATTATGCAACTCTTGCACTCTACAAAAATCTCAGAACTCCAGAGCAGTCATCCTGTTTGAAATGGTTCTCAGTGTGTTCCCAACTTTCCAAGTATGCGTGGGCCCTGCATTTAGGCAGTTTGTGGCAAATGTTCTCTTCCCATGACTTTTTTTTAAGAGCAAACGAGAACAAACAACTGAGATTACTTCAGATTGAGATATTTTTAATATTTTTTTATTATTTTTTTTCCTGAAGACTGAGGTACAGAGCCCTGAGTGTGTGCCACCTGGGACTGTTACAGGGAAGAAGCACCTCCAGGGGTTTCTGAATCAAAACTACAGGGATTCACACTGCAGCAGTGAAGGTTTTAAATAAACATTTTGCGTTAGTCACCTACCATACTACAAGAACCTTCCACTTGAGATAACATAAAATCCAGAAACAAAAGCAGCAAGGAAAGCATATTAATGGAGACACAGGCTGAGAAAAATGTTTTTGTTATTACAGAACTGGAGGTAGATTTGGATAACAGCTTCCTGACCGGCTGCTCGTGCTGTCAGCCAGCTGTCTGATTATTAGAGTAGAATAGAGAAGTAGGAATAGGGTGGCTGAGCATCATGCCAAACTACCTAGGAAGACACAGGGTCAGGTTGTTAATTGGAATGGGGCATAACTCACCAAGATTAAAAACACTACAGTAGTAAATGATGAAATATCCTGATGAAAACAGACATTCTGTGCTTCAAATCTCTATTTCAAGTAAAGTGAAATGTGCATTTGTGAAACAAAATATACAGTGTTGTTTATACACAATTACAGAATCACAGAATGAGAGAATGATCTGGGGTTGGAAGGGACGTCTAGAGATCATCCAGTCCAACCCCCTGCCAGAGCAAGTCCAGACAGAGCAGGTCCCACAGAAACGTGTCCAGACAGGGTTTGAATGTCACCAGAGAAGGAGACTCCACCACGTCTCTGGGCAGCCTCTTTCAGGGCTTTCCCCACAGGAAAAATGTTCCTCCTCATGTTTAGAATGAACTTCTTATGTTCAAATTTGTGCCCATTTCCTCTTGTCTTGTCACTGGGCACCACTGAAGAAAGACTCATCCCATCAATTACTCCAGCACCAAAGCTATAAGCATTTTCTAACAACTCTATAGGTACGAATCCTGGTAATTAATGTCTGGGTTTTGTTTGTATTTTCTTTTTTTCTACCTTTGTAAAAAAAGATTAAGTTGTTAAATACCAGGGATGACTCTAGAAGACCCCTTAAACATTAAAGGATACTTAGCATCTAAACTCCCTCAGAGAACAATGATGTCTTGCTTGTTTTAGAGGTCTTTCTTAGGATGGAATGAATTGCGCTCTGGAAGTAACTACATTTCTTCAGATTGGCTGAGGGGCCCAGATTGCTTTTTAGGACTATACAAATAAATTTTAGAGAGCTAAAATGCACGTCATTCTGGATAAATCAATACTTGTTCTGTTCCGAGGCAGCAGATGTAATCTCCAAATCTATAATGAACTCCACAGAGGTGGAACACATGGCAGAATACCTCCACTCAGGATATTGTTGTGAGTCGAAAGGCATATTGGGTTTTTTTCAGCTAAACTTCAAGGAATCTATTCTAACTTTTCTCCTTTTCCTTATATTGTCTCTTACTGAATTGTAATAGCAAGAGGGAGGATTTTTCAGTGTGTGTTTTATGGTCCAGCAAAGATGGGGGGGGGGGGGGCACCAGACACTTTTGCTCATGGTTGACAGAACAAGGTAACTGCTCTTTCAGATTGTATGTGAAGGATAAAAGATTATGTTGCTTCCTCCTGTCAGCAAACAGTCAAAGTACTAGAAATTATAAGGGCTCATTTGTATAATAGTATGTGGTCAATGAACTGTTTCGTACGATATGACTGCTCTAAACGGGGTAATCTCTGCAACTCTGCAACAGCAGATTTTGTATCATTGCAATATTTTCAGGGTGGTTGGCAAAAGATTCATGCGGCCTTCTTTTTGCTTCAGAAACAAAACAAACTTTGAAAATTGCTAGCAAGATAACATTCATAAAGCTGTATTTGGCAGGGGTGTTTTGTCTATTTGTTTACCGTGGAAACCGTATTAACCTAACAGGTCCTATGGCACTTCTTTAACCATGATATAAAGTCTAATTTTTTGAAGAGATAAAAAAACCTGTCCCGTCATCCCTATTGTCTTTTCTGCTTTGTCTTGCTTCTTCTGGAATGGCCAACTGCGGCTGGTAGCACTCCGTTGTTTAGTTAGCTTCCCTCCTTGCAATTGTTCATCTTATTTCTACTTCTTCGCCTCCTATAAAATGACCAAAATATTCCCAAACGATTGTCCCTTATGGGTGGATTTCGGGGGTGTGTTGATTTTGGCACAGAGTGTTATGTTCTCATTGTAATCCAGACCAGGAAGGATTAGAATGGAGTCACCCTTCAGCCTTTGGTTTTTTTCTCTACAGTGTTCTGCCTTTGCTGTAGCCCAGAGTTGTGTCACCTCTTCTCCCACCCCACTTACCTATTTTACCTCCCAAAGACTAGAATGATCTTTTTTTTGTTTTTGTTTTTAAATCTGGTGTACTGCCACTTGTTTGAGGAATGCCAGGAATTGTGTTGCAAAAAACCCAAAGATTTTCATAGTTTCTATGTTCCACTTGCTCTCAAACAGCCACCAGGAATCAGGTAGAGTTTCACACAGCCTGTGGGTAAGTGATAAGAAAGGCATGTTGTGGCTCCATAGAGCCATAAATACTCCCGAGGCGTGCTGCAAAATGCTGGAAACCTCCCTTCTATTTGGCAAGCACAACTTCCATTCAGTTGTGTTCGTACACTGAACATTGAGAAACAGCTAAAATGAGGGACGTTTTCAACATCGGTTGCAACTTGTTTTGCTTAAGCTTATTAATATTTAAACTGTCGCCTAAGAATTGCACATATATTAATGAGCGTAAGCCCATTCATTGGTTTATGAATCCAAAATTCTCCAGGGAATGTCTCAAATCCATGCCAAGTTTTCATAAAGTTATATTTGCATTTAGGTGAAAATTATGCAAAATTACACATTCCCAGACGTTTTCCTGTTAACTACTGAAGAGCCTTATTTATTTAGTCCTCTGTACAGATTAACACACAATTGGTGAATTAATTTCTGATACTAATGTTTGTGAAAGTACGATAGAAAAAGCTGCAAAGCAATAGAAGGATATCTTACTTTTAGTCAAATCAAATATCCGCATTCTTTTAGTAACAGCTAATCTGCTAATATGCACCAGTACCCACTGAATAAATTCAGAATGAAAGAAAAAATTAATGCCAACAAACAGATGTCATTTCAAAAGTGTGTGTATGTATATATACTTATACATACATATAAGTATACATATACATATGTGTGTGTACATGCACACATGCATATACATATATGTCATAAATATCTATATAAACTTACACATACATATACAGAAAGATAGACATATATGGCCCTGTAGCCAGCTTATTAATATAAAAGCTGAACAAATACTAGTTATCATACAGTGTAATTCAGACTGATATTGTTTTATCTTGATCTTATTCATAAATTCTCAGTCAGTTTTTCAAGAATACATCTAAGAAAAATGCATAACCCTCTGTGAGGGTCATAGATAAGATTATGATGGCAACAAGTAGAATTATTTAATTTGATTTTCAAGCATAAATGTAGCTTTTTTAAAGGCAAAATCAAATCACACAGTAGAATTTCTGACGTTTATTAATTAAATTGATTTTTAAAAGCTGTCAATTAGGAGGAAAAATGCCGTGTTCTTTATAACATAGAATATCATTTAAAAGCTTTTGTCTTTTGTAGGCTTTGTAAAGTTCCCAAAGACATTTACTTTAAAAATAGAGATCTAATCAGTTCAAAGCCTCTACAGTAATTTGAAATGCCAGTGGAATACCATTGAAACTTTTTTTTTATATGTACTCACTTTTTACACATAAAAGGAGAAGCAAAACCAACATATTAACCTATCACTTGTTCACACACTTAAAAATTGAAAAAGTATTTACCTTAATTTTGTCATAAAACTGCATGGGAATTTTTTAAGTGAAAACCTCAATAAATTGCTCTGTATGACGAAACCAACATGTATTTACTGTCAAGTATATTTAGAATTTTTTAAAAATATCCCAATTTCCAGAGCAAATTGTCTGCATTAACTGTTGTACTACAAAAGCAACTGTATATCAAGTACTTCCAGTCTTTGTAGCAAGCCAAACTACTTTATTTAAACTAAGCAGCTAATTTCTAGGAAGACTTTTGTGATTAATAGAAGTATCATTAATCATCCAGAACTCCAAGTGTTCCGCTTACTAGAGTCGAAAGAAATCGTTGACATTTGTTTTTTCATGTTGGAACTTGGGGTTAAATATAACTTCAGCAGCTTTGCACACAGTGTCTGGACAGTCTCATTTGCTATGGATTTATCTATTTCATCGTTAAGAGCTGCCTGTTTATTTTGGGCACGCAACAGTTAATTGATTCTCAGAAGAAAAACCTTTTAGAATTATTTCAATACCAATCTGCTCAGTTACATATTCTTGAGTGAACTGAAGAGCTTTCATTTCTGACCAAAACAACGTGAGTTTGGACATCGGGAAACTTAGGGCTTGTGGGGAACCTCTGGGTCCTGAAGACACACTTTTATCACTATAATTAGTGTTACAGGCAATTGGATGGATGGCAGCTTCACTTATACTTGAAAATGAATTTTCTTCCCTCAAAAATATTTTTCTCCTAATAAAGTATGTAAATTTTTTTTTGTCCACAAATGAGCAACAATATCAGACATAATCAGACAGAAAAGTGTAAAGTTGAGAGAGAATGTGCACTCACACCTCTTAATTTTAGCAATTTATGGCCTTAAGTTTGAAGTCCTAGAGGCCCAATGAGAGCAACCCAGTACTCAAATTTATCTTCAGCTCCTCGAATGACACTGTATCCTGATTAAAACTTCAGCAGAGAGATGTTCAGCACAGTAAGTCTGTGAGTGGAAGGGATGGATCTGTGCAGATTGGGGTTAAAAAGGCACTTCCCCCAAATAGCTTAAGAACATCTATTCAGGAAAGGAATTGGAGATAGATGGAGTGCAATGTATGTGATCAACAAACAGCTTTGATTTCTTAACGTGATTTTCTAGGTCTGTGAGTGCTAGAAAAGCTAATACCCAAGAGTTCACTCATTTATAAAGCTCAACAGTTCAGGGCAGATGTATCTCATCTGGATTTAACTCCACTATGACAGGAGCTGGGAAATGTGATGCAGGGACATTTCCTGGATGGTTTATGGCCATTTCTGACAACTAACTGGTCAGAAGCTGAGCTTGCAGAGAAAGCAGTGAAGCTAAATGGAGTTTCTCCTCAGAGTGACTGGAGAGACTGACCAAGATGTGAAACTGGTCAGTGGATCACAGAAAAATTTACCAAATGCTTATTATCTCATCTCAGTTTGCTGCACTTCCTCACAGCAAAAACATGCCAGGCAATCAGAAAGATGATGGAATAGGGGAAATCAGCAATGCTGGCTCACTTTGACCGATAGGTTGGACCTAATTGCTCTCAAGAAAAATGATGATCATAGCTTGAATGAGTATCCATTGAAAGATTTGTGAATCTTACATACCTGTGTACGTAAAAAAAATGGTTGTGATTCTATAATTTCATCAATTTCCTAAAAAAATGCTGGAAATTCAAGTGAAAAGTGTCCCCTGTGAAGCATGTCCCATGGGCTTAAAGGTCTAGACAGGAATTCAGGTTGTTCCTAGAGATGAAATTCTGGCCTCATAGGCAAGAAGAGTCAGCTCATTTCAGAAGTTGAGGCAACTTCAACAGTGACTCTTAAAGCACATGACAAGGGACAAGAAACAATCTGTACAAACCCAAGAGTTTGTAACATATAGTTTGGATGCTTTCCAGACCTGGCTGACATGGAATCATGAAGCATTAATTCGGTAATTTACTCAAGTGAAGGAAACTAAGGAGACTGTCAAATATGTAACATTTCTCACGGTCATATCCATATTCTATGAAAGTAAGTTTGGGACGATTCACGTAATGTTGGTAGAAAGAATTACATATATTTACAAGGTTGTCTTCTGCGTCATTCTGTAAGATGTACATCTTCCTCAGGAAGATCCATTTGGACACCTTTCTGCTTCTTGAATGTTCAAATTGCTGTAGCTCCCAAAAGCATTGATTTCCACACACTATATGTAAGAATCTCTTGCCTCCAGACTCAGTCTTAGACTTGCTGACCAACCACCATCCCAGGGTGAAATTATAGTAATTATGTGTTTTTCAGTATGAAGTCTCTAAAGATACCTTGGCCAAACGTTCCTTCTCAAGCTCCTTGGTTGGTGAAAAGCCAAGAGCAAAGTCGTTTTTAATGCTATCAAGTGTTTCCATGAAAAACATACAACCAAAGTTCCACTCTTACAGTTTTTATTTTCCAAGACTTCCATGGGAATGGCTGGAGGAATTGTCTGATTCAATGCCCCCTGGAATTCCAGCAAACACAAAAACTTGGAGGACGTACAGTGTCCTGAAGAGCTTCTGGCAAATGACTTGCAGGAAGGTTTACGCTGGTCACCTCACTGGAGTGTCAGGGAACAAAATGCCATAAACAGCTCTTCTTCAGTCCAGCCTTTTCACAAAACACCCCATAACAAAATTGATATCCATAACAAGGATACGAAGTTTGATATAATTAATTGGTCAGGGAATCAGTCCACTTAGATAAAGGAAATTAATGGTTTTTAGGCAAGTGCTTAATTGCATATTTCAAACCACAGTTATAAGGTGACCTGTACCTAGGAGCAGAATTGAGCCCTTGCAGTTATAAACCTTATATGTGTAAAAATAAATTAAACAATTATAAATAATAATTTTAATTATATGTTTTTCAATGCAAGGAAAAAATACAATAGCCAGAGGCTCTATAACTGTTCAAATCATGTTTGAACAGATCACTTCTACTGGTCTGAATTACTCCAGGCTTACAACTCAAAGCCAGATACTGAGGCAAGACATCTGATCATCTGCAGCAGTGAAAAGGGGTGCTGAAATTCCCAGCTGCTTCAAAAATCTACATTCCCCCCCACATTTATTAAATACTAATAATGTAATTTATGAGAAATTTTTGAGTTCATTGAGCATCAAAATAAACATAGCTATTTAGTTTTCATGTTTTTCTTCCATGCATTCTGAAATGGCTAAATCGTATTTTTAAAATCATAATTCCTATTGGTTGATTGGGAATAATTTAGCAACCATAATGAAATAATTATAAAGGGCTCCATAAGGACTGCATATGGGAATTTACATCAAAAGACATAATATGGAATTCATAATAGCATATAAAAATATATATATTAGATCAAATAGGCTCTTTTCCATGAAGCTTTTACTCTACCACTTACAGTGAATAGATAATATTGAAAGCTCATTAAATGCTTGATCCTTGAGCATCAGAAAGAATATTCTAAGAAGATAAAGGCATTGCACATTCCCACAAGACAGCGGTTAAAAATTGTTCTTTATAAAAAATGTGTAATGGTCATCAAACATAGGAATGCACTAGAATAAGGAAATATTTGTATTAATATTTGTTGTGGGTTTTTTTATACAATGGCTTCTGCTTCAATTTCAGCAAAGGGAGATTACATGTAGCATTATCTTGCTGTTTCATCCTCTCCAGCAGCAATGCAGTCTATGCACCTGATTGTCCTCTACTTCCAGCAGCTTAAAACCAGCATAATGTTGTTGCTTATTTTGATCACACTACGTCTATCCAACATCTCAAAAAAGTGCAATGCTTTCTTAAGTCTTTCTTTTTTTCTCATCAGTTTCACTTGTTTCATGTTGTTGACATTCTGGAGAGAGGTGAGGGGTGTCTACTTTGCAATTTTGACACCACTACGGTTGTGCAGTTGGAATAATTTTCATGACTGAAACGGAGTATTTCCTGCTTTGGAGTACTGCAAAATAATCTGTATGGAAGATGTAATAACCCCAGCACTCATACACACAGACCCCAAAGGCAAAAGGTGAAACAAATCACACCAATGTTTTCTTGACAAATACGAACACTACCTAGGTTGGAGAAGCACTGCCATAATTTCTAATTACAGAGTCAACTTAGTGCAATTTCCAGGAATAAAAATATTCATTAAAAGCATTCTTTAATTGTGAGTTGGTGACTGACATATGTAATTTTTCTTGGATGGTTTAGTGTTTAGGATCTTAAGATGAAGCCTAAAAAAATACCTTCATGCAGTTCTTTGTTCACCAGTGACTTTCAGTGCAATCTTGGGTGGGTGACTGAGCCCACATCTGTACTGGTTACCCCTTGGTGGGTGCTGGGGCCCTGCCAGGACTCCCTACAGCTCCTGTCTGCACCAACCCTCAGATTCCTTCCTGGGGAACCCAAGGTGTTCTGAGGATGAGTACACACTGGTGTGCCCCAGTGTAAAGTTGGGATAAAGGCAGAGTGTGCCTCAGACTGGAGGCTTCAGAAACAACCCCAGATTCTTATTTCTGGCTATAGGTGTCATAATCCAGCAACAGCACATCGAATTCAAAGCTCTAGTAAATTTGCATAGTAATGCGGCGTTTTTCTTCTGCTTGAATGCCTTGAAAAGTCAAGAGAATGATGGATTCCCAGTGTCTCACTTCCTCCTGTTTTTTAGCAAAGCTACACCTCTATATTCAGCTCTCTGCCACTTACAAATCCTCTGTCTGATTACAAACTTGCTTTCCAACTCTGCAACAAGGCAGCAAAGAAAGAATAGTCTTTTGCAGCACAGCTCTGAGGCAGTTATAGCAGAACTATTTACTGTTCACTGGATAAAGTAGAAGTGGGTAAAACTAAATACAAAAAATTATATGTGATTATATAGGTAGTGCCTATGCTATAAGATAAACCTAATTCAGGATGCAGGGGATAGTAATTCTGGTGTTTCTTAGCTCTAAGAGATTAATTTTGCCATTCAGCATTGTTTTTGCTGAGGAGAAAAGCAACAGACAACATACCTAAGGAGAAACAACAGACAACAAAAAACATTTGTAGTAAGACCACTATAAAATAAGAAAGGAGGGACACTCAAATTAGCTCTGAAAAGGATTTGTGGGACTTGTGGCAGCGGTAAACTTTAAAGAGAGATTTAGTATTGAGAGTTCATCCTGCTCAGAAGATGTGGCATGGATCAAAGGGCAAACGTTGAAGGGATCTCGTATCTGATGAGTAGTGAAAGCTAGATCATAAGTAGGAAAGAATGTCAAATAAACAGTTAAAATTGAAAATATTTTTTTTAAAAAAAGGTAGCATGGCAGAGGTAAACTATACATTAAAGGAGAAGACAAATGGTTTGTTATTGATATATTACAGCATGAGACATCCCAGGTCACTTGTCACATGACTGCCATATACTGCAGGGAAAATACTTATAAATAAATCTAGATGATGGGGACTCAGATTTAATTTTGGTTTGTTCCCTCTTTCCTATTGTAAGGCTGTTTCATGACCTGATTGCTCTGGAAGCAACGCGTATCTGGTGCTGCCAACAATTAAATGATCAGTTCCTAACATGGCACAGGTAGTTTCAGCCAATAATTACTGCCATAATAATGAAACTGGTGGTGCACTGGTGGTGACTGAGATGGTGCTATGTCTAATATTCTGAGGCCCCTTGAGAAATATTGTGTAATCAGACATTGAGGAGTATTGATCTAAGCTGAGTGAGCCAGTCTCCTCCTGCCTTTGCTCAAGAAGTTCTGTGTTCAGTGTTTCCCACCTGTTTTCAGGAATTCTTCTCAGAATTTATTTGCTTGGGTGCAAATGATCAGAATTATTGTCTTTTACATTGTATAGCAGCACTACTACTGCTTTACCCATTAACACTGCCGTGAATATCCATGACTGAATAGTCATCAATATGACATTATTTTTATCAGGAATATATCTCCTACTGAATTCTGGATTGCCCTTGCAGCACCAAAGAAGGGCTCATGTTTCTATAGTAAAATAGCAGGTTTAAGTCTTTTTTTACCCCCCTCTCTGGATGCTGCCCAGCAGTAGATTTTTAGTGAGCATTCCTTGGTTTAAGTCCTGGTGACAAGGCTCTGCAGGTTTTCTGTAAATCTAATAAAGTATGTGTTGGGAGAAGGGAAAGGTCACATCCTTTCTCAGGTTGGTCTTATGCCGTGCCATGTGTAGCTTCTCTGCAAAGCATTAGCAAGTTAAATATAAATCAGAAGGAATTTGTACAATTGATGCTTCTTGTGGTGTCGCTCTGATGAAAACATACCATGATACTGAAGAAACTTGGAAGCAAGGCAATGGTTGAGAATATGGCAACCAAGCTGTACTGTAAAAATCAAGACACTGAAGCACAAGGTCAGAGAGAGAGTAAAAGGGCATTTTCCCTTGTGATTTTCTGTTACCCACATAAAAGGACCTACTGGAGGTGGGTGGTGGACACATACGATCCTGGCAAGGTAGGGCTAGAAAGGGAGCAGAAGATCCAGGGCAAAAAACTGTGGACAGTTCTAATCATTTGCGGTCGAAATAGAAGCAAGAAAAATCAGTTTTAAAACTCTTTAAAGCATGGTCTGGAGAGGAAATTGCAGTCTTGTGGACCAACCACAGAGACTACTGGAGAAAGTGTATCTGCTACTGAGGATTCTTGCTGTCAAGCATAACATTAAAAATGTGTTTCCTTTTTATGTTGTTATTCTAGCATCCATCTACAGTTTCAATACATGTATCATTTTACCTTTGTATCCTTACATAATTCATGGATCTGACATGCTAAACATCCCACTCACTTGGGTGTGGAGGATCCATGATTCAAGGACAGGCAAACCAAACTATATTTCACCACTGAGCTGTGAGTCCCTAAGAATTCCTTGGTCAACCCGTCACTGAACTCCAAATATTTATATGGAAGTGTGTGAACAGATGATTATTTCAGCATTTATCTAAGTCCTTATTTTACAAGCATCAGCAATTCACTACTCTTTATAAATATCAAGTGATTTTTTTTATAGCATTCATCACTACAAGTCTGAAAACACAATATCCTAGATGATGAAAGACTGGAAAATTATTACAGAGAAGCAGCATTCACTGTGCTCTTATTTGTAAATATATCTTTTAAGGATTTATAGTTCTTTTATATATGGAAGCATACTTACAACATCTCATTACTAGTCTCTGTCTCCCTAGACAAGTGACTATTTCGTGAATGGCACGTTGCTTTTCTTGCTGAGTTTTAAGTTTGTGCCTGTGGTAACATTGATCTGAATAGAGCTCCTCTCTTACCTTTTAAAGTCTTTAAACGGAGGACACCCTTTGTAGAAAAAAATGATCACATTTAGAATAGTCTGTTTATTCAATAGGAGTCCTTTCATTCTCCCTGTGGAATCATGTTGCTCTGCTTGGAACTCTGCCTTTCATCTGTACACATGCCTCATCAGATGAAGTTTTCAAAATTCCAAATGGGGTTTTCCCTCCTTTTTGCACTACAGTCATTTCAGAGATTTCCTATAATACTGTCATCCAAAGAACAGCACTTTCTTTATACAACACTACCATGAATGTTTACTTAAAACCAGAAGGTGGTACTGAAATGAAAGCCAACTCCACCCAGCATTTGTTGTGTTACATACCTCAGCTTTACACTGGTAGAAGAGGCCCAGAAAAGAGAGATAATGGAATGAAATGAGGCTGAGGATCTAAAGACCCCACTGTATAAGATTTGAAGATTTCATTTTGGGATAGTGCTAGTCTGGTCTTGTGGATTGAGTGGCCATTTGTGGCTGGAGCAAATTAAATGTACTCCTGGTCTTCCAGTCTAGTTTCATCCAAAGGAATTCAATTTGTGCACTCCGAGATGACTCAGTGATGTAAGAGGGGACAATTGGGACATCAATTTCAGAGTGTTCAAACTAAAATGCACTCATAACTTCATTGTCTGGGTCAGGAAAAGGTCTGAGGGTATCAGAAGAAATTTTATAAGAGTGTTTGGCAAATATTGTCAAGAGATGAACATAGGCAACCCTAAAAAAATGTTGTAATATTTATCTGTAAATATTATCTGTAATATTTATCTGAACAACTACTCCTGCATTGAAACACCATTATGAAATATAAGATAGGACACAACAGAGAGAAAAGAAGAGTCTAGAAAAAAGACCAGAACATTACATATTAATTTAGAAAAAAACCAAAACATTAGAGAAGGAACATAGAACTGAGGACCAGGAACTGACTCTTAAAAGCACGTGTCTTGTCTATGATAAACTATGGTTCTGAAACACAAAGTTTCAAGTAATTTTTTAGAAAGAAACAGTTTCATACATGAGCTGAATTTAGATTTGCACTTTGCTGTCTTTGTATATATATAGCACAGTAGATTATAAATAGCACACTTATAAAACAGAAATAAGGAGTCATTAGCATGTGTGTTTTCCTTGATGTCTTCATTAGGAAACATCTGTGTTGTAGTCAGTGTTCTTCTCCATAATTGTTTAATATGGGATAGGATGATATGAAGCCAAAATAAGTCTTTGAGAAATTTTAGCTCACCAATTTATCATCCATGTGTTGTAAATGTTTTTAAAAGGTGTATTTTCATTATAGAAAGAAATCTTACATCATAGGAAGCCACCAAAATATAAGATGTCAACTGCTTTTAGGTTCAAAAAGCAGACTTTTTTTCTTGATCAATGGGGTAGGGTTTTTTTAAAATAATTTTGTTAAATGAAAGTCAAGTTAGGGAATGGTTTACATAGAAAAAATTGGGAATTTATTAAAACTAATAAGAGTGGAATTTCTTTCTTAGGAAGGTTTTGTACCTATGTCTTGTAACACATTAGATTTTTAAATCTCCTAAATTGGTAAAGGCCTATGAGGTATTAAAGTACAAGAATGCAGATCATGGAAGTTAAAAATTAAGTCTGAATTTCATGATATTTTTTCTGTTGAAGCATGAACAATCTAATTTTTTTAAACACACTTTTCTACCATGGTATAGTTAATAAAAGAAAATCTACACAGTGCTACTTAATAATATCCATTGGCAGAAAAAAAGAAAAATGTAATGCATTTTTCTCCCACTTATAAAAAAGCAAAAGAGAACAACAGAAAAAATGGAAGGGAAAGCTTGCTTATGAAGACAAAAATTAGGGAATTAATTTATCTGTGAATGTCCAGGCCTGGCTGAAAAAAAGACCATGGCAGAATCAAATCTTTTAATAGAGTGATTTTATTTTTTCCCCAACAATTGCTGCATGACATCCCTAGCAAAAGCTGTTGTTTCATTTGTGCTTTTATGTCTTTTAAGAATCTCTACAGAAATTAGCTATGCACCTATGACAAAAGGTCCCTGTAAAGCATGGCCAGTCAAATTTATGACTTGACAATCGAATTAATAATTTTGGTTGCAAGATAATTTCTATTGTTTTATACTTTTTTCAAGAGGCAAAATATGTAGGTTAAGGGAGAGTGTTAACCTTTCAGAAGGGAGGGACTGTGGGAATGAGCTTTTATTGCTCTTATCTTCCCCTTGTTTTCTTATGGGCTGGTCTCAAGTATTACTCCCCATCTTCAGTTCTTGATCTGTGGGCAAAATAATTCTTAACAAAAAGAAAAAAAAAGGGTTGTTTGACCTCTCATTTATCTGTATTCACTGGATTCTGTCACTGGACTGTTGAAAAGCCACAAGAGAAGGGTATGATGGTGGCGGCGGAGGGGGAGAAAGGGGAGGGAGTGGGAAGAGAGGAGTCAGGGCAGAAAGGTAAGGAGTCAGTCGACAGACCCTGTTAATTTTGAGATAGCTGTCTGACTGGTTTTGTTTTGGGAGTATAGACTTTCTCACTGTTAAGTCACCAAATTGTTTTTCTTTTTTGCCCACCTTGGACCGTGGACTGATGAGGGCCCCCAGAAGAGTAAATTAGAATTTGATGGCTGTGGTAACAGAGAGGCTGAGAAGTTAGCGAGGTTGTTAAAATAAGCCCTTCCTCCCAGGCACTGCCATACACGCCAGCACCAAGTGTTCATGACAGGAGTGAGAAAATAAGCGAGATAAAATTCCGATTAGATCAGCTTAACTCAGTGGTGAAGGTGATGTACTAAACACCAAGAAAAAGGAGTGAGAGCTGTAAGCTGCTGTAAGACAAACTCCTAGAATAATATACAGATGATGACATTGAAAAAATCTTGTGGGTTTTTTATTTTCCTCCTGGTTCAAGAGGAGTCATTTTCCTGACATGTTTTCCATTCACAGTCCCCTCAGGTTTTAGCAAGGTTTTCAATTTGTGTCAGAATTAATTCTGAAACAGTGACAGCTTCTGGTATATACAATCAAATGTCAACACAGGACCAGTAAAATGTTGTGAAGGTATATAATATAGAGTTAGAGGAGTATAGATGGTCATATAAGTAAATAACCAAAAAAATTAATTAAATATTTTAATTAAAATTGTCTTAAAAGTTCCCTCAATTAAGAAGTGTGTCAACCTAAAAAAATAGAGCATGACCAAGTGGACCATATGAAATATCACAAGCGTTATCAGACAGATCTGATATTCTGTTAGCAATATCTTAGGGTTAGTTCCCTTCCTCTGGCTACACCCAATTTACATTATTAAGCACTTGAAGGGACATGAATAATTATCTAATGCAGATCTGTCTCTGCAGAAGGCAACACCTTTCATGTAGTCGGGCTCACCAATCTTTTCAGAGATTAAAGGGTCATCTGAGGTAAATTTGGACAGTGTAAATATTTTATGATGGTATTCTGCTGGTAGAAAGGTCCATTAGAATGTAATGAAGACTGTTTTGAAGCTTCTTGTAATTAGGTCTGAGTCTTCAGCACATAAATAATGAAAAAGGAAAAAAACAAGAATGCATGGGCTTTGTTGTATGTTGTGCCTAGGACAGAAATTTTAAATCTTCTAAGAAGAAAAGACAAGATGATTTCTCTCCATTGAATATATTTACTGCCTATTATTTATATTTTTTATTAATCCAAAACTTCAGAGTTATTCTCGGTCTGCAGCAGGAATCAAGAAGATGATATCTTCTTGATTTATAAAAGAAAGAGAACAAATGGAAGAAGCAACAAGTAATGACCTTCTTTTATAAAGTCACAAACCTGCCATGCTTTGGGCATGTTGTCTGTGGCAAGATCACTCCTTAATAATATTAAACATCTCCTGGAGTTCAGTGGCATAAGCAAAATTACATTCTTTCCTTCTGAAAGGTCCTTTGACCTGGTCATTGGTTTTGTTTTCTCCTACTGTTTCCCCATGGCATATTACAGCTTTGGAATTATTTTCTTTTCTCTTCTGTACTGTAAGTCTTAAGTTCTCAGATACTGGGAGGCAGTATTTGGCACAGAGATCTTACAGGCTTTTCTGGAATTGGCTTCTGCTTGTGATTGTAAGAGTCTGGCCCTGATGATCCCAGTGGGCCAAGTGTGGGTCACAAGCTGTGTCTCTAAAAGCTTTTGATCCATTTTCAATAAGAATGGTGATAGTGAAGATGGAACAGAGGCACCATAGCTGTGGGAATGTGGAAAAGGAAATTACAACAGCTGAAGTGGAAACCAAAATTCAAACAACTTAATTTACTCAATCTGGGGGAATTAGATAATCTCCTTGTAATACTGTGTGAACTCACACATGAAGTTACAGATCCAGCAACAGAACTTTTTAATAAATCTGTTAGATCAGGGAAAGTATAACTGGAAAACTGTCAACAATATACGTTTACAAAACAGAAACAAAGAATGGTCTACATAACCAGATGGTATGTCAGTAGTGAACAAGGCTTTAGAACACTTCAAGAATGATTAAAAATGTAGAGGTAAATGAAAACAGAATGTGGCATAGAATTACCCGTCTTGCATTTTACCAAAACAATGCACTGTCTTTTTTAGATGACTGACTTTCTAAGACAAGGAGATCAAAATCAGTGTAATTTCTTAGAACTACAGTAAAGAATTTTATTTAACTTCATGGAAAGGATTTAATCAGTTAAGAAAGAGACAATTAAATTAATTTAGGAATTGTCAGACTTTAGTGACACTCTCTGTAAAGATGTCTGTATTCAAAAATTTATTGAGTGCTTCCACTAGTGATTTTGACAAAAAAAAATTGGAGTACGCAATGATTTTTATTGTTGTTAATACAGAGGAGTTAGAAAATGATGTTAGTTTCATGAAGAATTGAATAATCCTGAGTACACAAAAATGCCTGTGTAATGAATATAATAGTATACAATAGTGAAAAATTGAGCACTGATGAACTAAGAGGAATTTCTGCTAAGATGAACTGACTGAAACAAATGAGAAGGTGAGTGATTTTGGAGAACTAATTGATCAGAAGAAGAAAACATGCCTGCATCATGAAGTATGGAAATGTATGAAGCTAGGAAATGTAAAAAAAATCCAGCTGTAGTCTTTGGTGTTATCTTGTGAATATTTCCAGTAGATCTGACACAGTAATGTCATTATCACAGAGCTTTTTAAGTAAGGGGAATTTCAGGAGGGCCTCCCAGTCTGGCATAACCGTGCACTATTCTGCTTATCTATCTTTAGATTGATTCAAGCTGGAATGGGAGCAGAGGAAAGCTACCAGCAGATCAAAGTAACGAAGAGTCAACCATGTAAGAGATGACAAAAAAAACTTGGCTTGTTTTTTGGTGCAGGGAAATGACAGATAAGGAAAGATATTTTTCTCTATCAATAAAAAGAGAAAAGCTGTGTATACTGAAAGATGCAGTTGGTATTGAAATATTTGGGTGTAAAATAGCTGGTAATTCATGTAAGATGGAAGGTTCTTAATCAGCAGAAGATTTCTAGCTCAGTCTTCTTATATTATTAATGGGTGTTAAAAACACCTTATTGGTTTCAAGATGGAACTTGGTAATAAGGAGAATAATGTATGATTATGTTCATATTATGTCTATATGTACTGCTTAGAAAATGGAATTCATTATTCACCCATCAGTCCCATATTTCCTCAAAAAACGGCTAAATCATAAGCCCTTTAACTTAATAAAAAAAAAAAAATGTAATGTCTTTTTGTTCCCAGACATGTCTTCCAAATTTTGAGGGCTGCAATCCTACTTTATCTTCTGATAAAATTCTTATATCTCAAATAATAACAGTGTTTCAGCCACAGCGTCTAAGAATTAGAAATCTGGCTTAGAATAACAACACTCCAAAACCCAGCGAATTCCGCACAGTCAGAAGAGCCAAGAGGCTTCAGTCAGGCAGTTCTCCCCTGAGACCTTCTGATGACAAGGAACAGACAGCTCACAGAGAGTTTTTTTTTTTTATGCCTCTCCACAAATCCCTGACGTGTACACGTTTTGCACACTTGTGTTCAATCCTATTTCCCCCTCCCCCATGTCAAGACAGATAATGTGGCAACAAGTAAATGCTTGGGGAAGGATGCTCTGGGATTTGGAAAGTCATCCATCCATGCAAGGTGCAATAAATTAGGATGGAACTCTTTCAGTCTGCCAAGAGATGAATAAGGAAGGATATCATAGGTATGTATGTATGAAATACAGGGAAGATGAATATGGATCAATTACTGTTTCTTCCAGTAAAAAAAAAAAAAAAAAAAAAGGATGTTAAATGCAGCTAGAACATGACAGGGTCTATATGAAGGAGGCTGGTTTACCAGGAGCATGCAGTCAAGCTGTGTAACTCCTTGCCTCATGAGGCTGCCAGGACTGGCTCAGAAAATGTCTGAGCTGTCTGCTGCTGGAGATAAGCCGAATATCCTGGAGAAGTATCATTAAAGCTTGACCTGATCTTACATTTCCTACTCTTTGCTGCTGCCAGAATCAGCCAGGTGAGGTGGAGTGTGGGTTTGACCTTGATTCTTTTCATATATTAACCCTGGTAATAGTTGGAAAGGGTAGTTAAACTTTGGAGCTTGCAGAGGAAACATACTCTTGTCTGGTCCACATCAGCTTTTGTGTACTGATGTGACCTTGGGTCTTATGCAAGCTACGCATCAAGAAAAATAAGGATTATTTCCTTTCTGACTTCCACACAGTCAGCCAGCTGAAGCTGCCTGAAGATGGGACAAAAAGTGAGCAACACAGTCTGTTTTCAAAATCCTTTTGATAAATTCAACTATTGGCCTAGGGAAGGGTATTTCAGCAGGGTCTGGAGCAAGGACCAACCAAAGTTTCTTCTTATTTCCAATATGCTGCCATTCTTTGTTAAAATGGCATCCTTTACAAACGTGCTTACCAGCATACAGTCTCAGCTGCTCCTTTCCCTGCCAGAATCAGTTGTAATTCTTGCTTTTTCTGCCCCTCAAGCCCCACAAAACTAAATTAGGAGGGAGCTGCATTGCAGCTAATTAGAAGAAAATGAAGGAGAATTAATTCGTCCTCCTATTTCATTGCAAATAGAATTGTTCCAGTCAGGTTCTCGCATGCAATGCTGGTGAATACGTGTGACAGAGCAGGTTGAGCCTTTAACTGGTGATTATTCACAAGAAACAGAAGACTTGGCTTGTGTTTCGGAGGGCAGGCTGCGCTGCCAGGGCTTTGTAGGAAGAGAAAAAAAAAATGAACTGTTTATTTGCAAGTTGAACATACTTTATGTGGAAATCATGGGGGAGATAATCAGTGTGAAATCCCATGCCATGGTTTTCAGAATAAAAAAACAATTTAAATTAATTAAGAGAAAGCTGACTGTACCTTTATTTTCTGTAATGGCAACACTCTTGTTGTTTTCTCAGTGCTTTTAAGCTATAGGATTTATGACGCACTCAAGTTTTACTTTGGAGTCTTTTTTGGAATTACATGAGTAGGAAGAGTTTGACCTTCTTTACCTCCTTTTTCTTTTCTTCTTTTCTGTCTACCAAACACTATAAAATTCATTAAATTTTAAAATATAAAACTCAGGGGAAAGATATTTATTTATGACATATCTTCCGATAGGTCCAATAAAAGTAGTTTCAATAGCATCTGACAGTTTTGACTTTGAAGATGGCCATTATCTGCAAGAATTGGAGATAGATCACTTTGTTAAGTGTCTTTGAGAAATTCCAAAAGAAGATGCAACCTTCACATCCTTATTTTAACTTTCAAATACCAGACAAAGATTGCCATCCATTTACTTAAAGCCATAGCTGGCAATTTATGTGGAAAGGTTCCCCTTTTTTTGTCATAACATTTGCGGTTGCCAAGAGGTACACCTGTTAGTTTGCTTGATCCTTGGAGCATAGAAGTTGATTTCCCATGCATGTTTAAAAAATCATCAGTTTGAAGACCAAAACTAATCAGGCAACTTTTTTCGTTCCAGTGCACCAAGCCTTCATGGCTATCTGCTATACAACTGTTTTTAAGTGGGACATTTATCCACCATAGAAATTGGGAGCTACTGTAAAACTCTTCTATCAATAGCAATGTTTGAAATATGTGCCTTGGCCTCCTGCTGTTCAAGCATTGCAAATTGTCAAATTATATGTGACAGACTGATCATGATTTGTCTTTTTCCTGACAGGGAAAAGTGTTTTTCCTCACCCTGGGGGAAAAAAAAGCATTCAACTACATTGAGAGATTGTTCTAATCCCATTTAGCTGTTATTTTGCAAAATGTTAGTTTGTTTTAACAGGCAGCTATAAATTTCCCCCGAGATAGTAGTCTATAATTAATGTAGGTCTTTTCCATATTAATACAGCGTTGTATAAATTTTATAAAAATTATGTGATTGCAGAGCCTACCTGAAGACTTCTATTAATGAATGCTTTTATTTATTAAGCTACAGGAAAATGAAAACCTATTTTATGGTTATCGCCTGTGCCGGTGTATTACAAAGAGAAAGTCACTTAGCAAAAGCTACACAATACCTCACTTCACCTATGGAGGAACAGTTGTCATTGTCCATAGTGGAAAATACATGTGGTGTGAAGGGTGCATCCCAGTGTGAATGTATTGAACACTGGAAATAACTGCACTGGAGGCATATTTGGGTACTGCAGTTGCATACATGCAGCATAGGCATCACTTCTTAGGCAGGGTTATTCGTGACATAATGACTGTGTTATAGCTGTTAGGAAATATTCTCCTCTTTTCATCACAGCATAGGATAGATAACATCTGTTGAAAAGATCCTAAAATAGAGCTGGTACAAGATGTAAAGAGCTTTTAGAGAAAGAAAACAGGAACAAAAAACCTGCAATGAATGTCCATGAAAGTGGACAATTTTTCAAAAAAATATAACAATTTTCCATACTGGTTAGACAGTGGAACCAATAGCTAGTGGTCCAATAAAAAAAAATAACCATCTCAAAACCTCAAAATTACCCAATGCTGTTGGCATGTAGAATAAAAAGAAGTAGGTAGGATGGAACAATATTAAAAATAGGCCCTTCAAATTTTTGTTAAAAAACACCTGTCCAGGATCACATTTTTAAATTAATTGAATTATCTAAGTGTACTATTTGCTGACATCTTAATTAGATAATTATATCTTAATTATTCATTGTCCATAATCCACATCTGCCTGTAGCTGAAATGCAGCAATTATGGCTCATTGCATATTCCATAATGAATCTTGAGTGAGAGTCAACAGCTCTCTGCTTCAAATTGACCAACATAAGAGTAATTTGCAACATGACTAATATCTAAGGTTTCTGATTCTAAAAATTCTTAAACAAACTTGTCATTTCTGAGAACACTGGGATGCACTTCTTAGATCTGTTTTACAGGTAGACCATCATTTAGACTAATCTATTTTTTTCTATATCTATAAAGTTGGATGTACTTATATATAAGAAATAATGGAAAAAAAAGGCAAAAATGGGAATGAAATTCTCATGGAAATTTGAGAACAGTATTAGTAATGGAACAGATGTAATTTGGACCAACATGTTTGTCAATAGTGTCATAATTTTTACACCACCTTAAATGAGTATTTATAATGATTATACTACAAATATACTATAATACGATGATTATATATAATATTTTGAGAATTCAAACCCAGTATTGGCTCTAATTTGCTTGCTCTAGGCACAGATGTTTGTCTTCATTACCTGGTCATTTGTAGGCTACTTTCATCAGTTTTCTCTTTCAGGGTCTTTTTTGAAACTCTCTTTGTGTCACCGAGCTTCCTTTCACAATTTTGGCAGTCTAAAATTTCACATTTGACCTGCCTCCCTATGCCATCATCCTTGACGTGCTAGTGACACATACTGTCACTTGGGTTGGTGTAAGACGGACCACCCCTTCACCCCCCAGAGTGTTACCCAAACTGCATCACGCCCCTACAACAGAGAGATGTTTATAAACCTTGCTGTCATTTTTCAGCCTTGCTGTTTGGCCTATCACTTTTGATGAGGTGATGCGGAGACAGTTGTGGGAAACCCAACCACCCCACTGGGGAAGCACTCAGAAATGTTGCTGCATTTCTGACACATACATCGGTGTCATCGGCGGAGGAAGGCTTTGCTTGGCTGGGCTCAGCCTGACCACACGTAACCAGAAGTCAGTGCTGCTGTCATTTGAAGCACTCCTTGTTAGGCTTTTTTCAAAGTGCAGTGCTGAAAAGTAATTGAACTGTCAGTAGAGTCATAGCATGTTCTACAAGGAAAATTCATTTGACCAAGCTTAAAGGGAAAGTATTTTTAATAGAACCATCAAACAATCATAGAATCGTTTGGGTTGAAAGATTATCCAGTTCTAACCCCCTTGCCCTGGGCAGGGACACCTCCCACCAG